>JAUMJK010002059.1:5000-59097 GCA_033558105.1 Coccyzus lansbergi
TTTTTATGTGTGCTTGTGTGGGACCTTAATTGGTTTGTTGATTTGTCCTGTTTGTTAGTATTTTGTTCAGGTGTGGGGTGGAGAAAAATTTTTTTAAGGTTGGTTTGCATAATTAGTTTTATAGTTAGTTGGGTGGGTTGTTTTTCCTTTTTGGGGTGAGTGTCAGGGGTGGGTGTTTTGGTGATGTTGGAATTTTGTTTGGCTGTGGTACAGAGAAAGACTTTTTTAGTTTTTGGTGAATAGTTATTTTGGTAGTTTGTTTACTGTGGTGTTAGTGACTTCCTGGATGTGTGTTGGGGGTGGGTTTGGGTGAGAAAAAATTTTTAACTTATTTGCATATTTTGTTTAGTGATTTGTGGATTGAGTTCCTAAGTATTTTTTGGATGAGTGTTGGGGGTTGGTGTTTTGAACAGGTGTGGGGGTAGAAAAAATTTTTGGTAGTTAATTTGCATATTTTGTTGAGTTTGGTGCTTAATTACTTTGGTGTTGTGGTGGGGGTGTGGCGGCGGTGTGGCGACGCAGGGGGGCGTGGCGATGTGGCGACGCAGGGGGGCGTGGCGATGTGGCGACGCAGCGGGGCGTGGAGGGGGCGGGGCCACGCAGCGGGGCGTGGAGGGGGCGGGGCCACGCAGCGGGGCGTGGAGGGGGCGGGGCCACGCAGCGGGGCGTGGAGGGGGCGGGGCCACGCAGCGGGGCGTGGAGGGGGCGGGGCCACGCAGCGGGGCGTGGAGGGGGCGGGGCCACGCAGCGGGGCGTGGAGGGGGCGGGGCCACGCAGCGGGGCGTGGAGGGGGCGGGGCCACGCAGCGGGGCGTGGAGGGGGCGGGGCCACGCAGCGGGGCGTGGAGGGGGCGGGGCCACGCAGCGGGGCGTGGAGGGGGCGGGGCCACGCAGCGGGGCGTGGAGGGGGCGGGGCGGGGTGTCTTAGTGGGGTGTGTGGCGGTGGGGTGAGGGGTGGTGTCATGGTGGGGCGTGTGGTTGGGGGGTGGTGTTAATGGTGGGGGTGTGGTTTTGTGGGTGGGTGTTTTTGTTTGGGGGTTGGTTGATGGATTTTTTGTGGTGGGAAAACATTTTTTTCTAATTTGCATAATTAATTTATTAATTATGGTGTGTGGAGTTGTGGGGAGGGGTGTTGGGTAATGGGTGGTTAGGGTAGGTGTGGAGTGGTATGGAGGGGTGTCATTGGTTCAGTGGGTGTAGTGCAAGGTGTGGGTATGTCTGTGTGGTGGGTACAGGTGGTTGGGGTGTGTAATTATGTCCCTATATAGTAGTATATAAAAAGAAGAAAAATAATAAGTCTGGTGCAGCCTGGTGCAGCCCTAGAAAATTGGGTTGGTCTCTGGGAGTAATTTTTTATTTTTTAATTTTTTTTTAAATTTAATTTTTTACTCCCAGAGACCAAGCCTGGGTCTAGGGCTGCTCTGATTCAAAAACTTAAATCAGAATTCTAAAAAACTTGACCTCAAGTTTATAGAATTCTGACTCAAGTTTTTGAATCAGAAAACTAAAGTGAAAAGTAGGAAAGAAAGAAAAGACAAAAATAAACTGACACAACCCTAAAAAACCTTTATTGCAGTGTCTAAGAGGAGAGTTTTTATTTCCTTTATTAGTGAAAAGGACTGAGAGCATTCTTTAAATTACAAGACATGGGAAAAGGATTACAGAGTCCAAACTACAAAGTTTAAGACGCAAGCCAACAAAGTCAAATACAGAGTACAAAGTTTAAGACGCAAGCCAACAAAGTCAAATACAGAGTGTATTTTGTACTCTGTATTTGCCTTTTTTGGCTTGCGTCTTAAACTTTGTATTTTGTAAAGTTTAAGACGCAAGCCAACAAAGTCAAATACAGAGTACAAAGTTTAAGACGCAAGCCAACAAAGGAAAATACAGAGTACAAAATACAACGTTTAAGACGCAAGTCAACAAAGTCAAATACAGAGTACAAAGTTTTAGATGCAAGCCAACAAAGGCAAATACAGAGTACAAAGTTTTAGACGCAAGCCAACAAAGGCAAATACAGAGTACAAAGTTTTAGACGCAAGCCAACAAAGGCAAATACAGAGTACAAAATACAAAGTACCAAGTACAAAGTTTAAGACACAACACAGTCAAATACAGAGAACAAAATACAAAGGTTAAGGTGCAAGCCAACAAAGTCAAATACAGAGTACCAAGTACAAAGTTGAAGGCACAAAGTCAAATACTAAGTACAGAGTACAAAGTCAAATATAGATTACCAAGTACAGAGTACAAAATACAAAGTTAGGGCACAACACAACAAGTCAAATACAGAGTACAAAATACAAAGTTAGGGCACAACACAACAAGTCAAATACAGAGTACAAAATACAAAGTTAGGGCACAACACAACAAGTCAAATACAGAGTACAAAATACAAAGTTAGGGCACAACACAACAAGTCAAATACAGAGTACAAAATACAAAGTTAGGGCACAACACAACAAGTCAAATACAGAGTACAAAATACAAAGTTAGGGCACAACACAACAAGTCAAATACAGAGTACAAAATACAAAGTATAGAGTACAAACTTAGGGCACAATACAAGTCAAATACAGAGTACAAAATACAAAGTTAGGGCACAATACAACAAGTCAAATACCGAGTACAAAATACGGAGTCAAGTACAGAGTACAAAGATAGGGCACAATACAACAAGTCAAGTACAGAGTAGCAAGTACAAAGTCAAGTACAGAGTAGCAAGTACAAAGTCAAGTACAGCGTACAAAATACAAAGTCAGGGCACAATACAAGTCAAATACAGAGTCCAAAATACAAAGTACAGAGTACAAAGTTAGGGTACAATACTACACATCAAATACAGAGTACAAAATCCAAAGTACAAAGTCACACACAGCACAAAATACAAAGTCAAATACAGAATACAAGATAAAGACACACACAGTACAAAATACAGAGTACAAAATACAAAGTCAAATACAGAATACAAGATAAAGTCACACAGTGCAAAATACAAAGTTAGTGCACAACAGAATACAGAGTCAAACACACAGTATAAAAGACAAACACAAAACAAGATAAAAAGTTACAGCATAATACAGAGTACACAATACAAACTCAAATAGAGTACACAGTATAAAGTTAGGGCACAGTACAGCAAAGTCAAACAATGCAATACAGCAAAGTTCGGGCGCAATACAGCAAAGTCAAACACAGGGCAATACAAAGTCAAACAGTGCACTACAAAGTTAGGCACAGTACAAAGTCAAACACTGCAATACAACAATGGCTAACAGTGCAATATACAAACTTAGTGCATAGCACAACAGTGTAAAGTCAGAGTACAATACAGCAAAGTCAAACACAATGCAATACAGCAAAGTTCACACACAGCACATCAGTACAAAGTTAAGGAATAACACAGCAGTACAAACTCTTACTTAATGCAAGACAATAGTAGAAACTTAAACACAAAGCAACACCACAGTACAGAGTTTAAGGCACAGCTCCGCAGTGACTCCTCTCGCCATCCCAAGGCACAGCTCTGCAGCAACTCCTCTCACCATTCCAAATAATTCTTTATGTTTAGCTATAAGCTAACTACCTGCAAAGCAAAAAATTACAAACAGAACATTAGACAAGACTTCGAAAAGCAACCCCGCCACCCCAAAACCACACACACAAACCCTCACCCTGAAACCCCTCCTCATTCACCAGCCATCCATTCCATTTCCTACCGGCCACAACGGGCCATCCCTCCTAGACCCCGTGGCTCCCCGGGAACGGTGTTCCTGGGTGCCTCAAAAATTAAGCCTGCCTCAACAAAACCCGGTCCCCAGTCAGTCTGCACCCAAACCTTGGCGATGAACATCGCCTCGCAGACTGGCCGGGACCGGGGAAAAAAAAACCCAGCTGGGGGGGAAAAAAAAAAACCCCCCCAGCTGGGAGTTTTTTATTCTATTGTATATATTTTTTAAAAGCAAGCTAAGTACCTGCAAAGCCAAACAAAACATCACACACACACAACTTCAAAAAGCAACCCCGCCACCCCAAAACCACACACACAAACCATCGCCCTGAAACCCTTCCTCATTCACCAGCCATCCATTCCATTTCCTGCTGGCCACTACGGGCCATCCCTCCTAGACCCCGTGGCTCCCCAGGAACAGTGTCGCTGGGTGCCTCAAAAATTAAGCCTGCCTCAACAAGACCCGGTCCCGAGTCAGTCTGCACCCAAACCTTGGCAATGAACAAAACCTCAAAGAGTGGCCGGGACCAGGGGGGGAAAAAAAAAAACCCAGCTGGGAATTTTTTATTCTATTATTTATAAAATAAATCTAAGTGCCTGCAAAGCTAAAACCCTTCCTTCCTAGGACAAACCACCTCCCTTCTTCCCAATGTAACCCCAGCCCCGATCCCACAACTTAACTTTCAGAGGTCCGAGAGCCTGAAGCCACACTAGGCAGAAGCGGCCCAAAGCGCATCCGCTGTCAAAGATGATCCTGCGGCGATCGGATTCCTCTTCATCTGCAAGAGGACAGAACGAAAAACAGTGTCAACAGTCAGCTCCACGCTACACAGGCCCACGCTCCATTTCCCTGTTACTTGACTGACCTCAAATACTCTTGCTGTTCCAAAGGCGGCCCAACCTGGCACCTACAAAACAGAAGAGAAATACTGAGCTGACTTGCTCCGTAAAACCTGTCTCTTGGGCATCTGTTCATGCAACAGCCTCCTCACCTCTCAGAGCATTCATCTGTGTGAAGCTTCACCCCTCTAGGCTGAGTGTGGCACCTGCAAAGGAGAACACAAAAACACACATGGTAAGATACTATCCTTATAGTTAGTGAATACAACAGAGCAAAGGCAAACAAACAGGGCACAAAACAGCAAAGGCAAGGCACAATACAGTGCAAAACAAAGTCAGGGCACAATACCACAAAGTCAAAACACAAAGCAATACAGCAAAGAGTCTGGGCACAACACAGCAAAGAGCCAAAGTCAAAACACAAAGCAATACAGCAAAGAGTCTGGGCACAACACAGCAAAGAGCCAAAGTCAAAACACAAAGCAATACAGCAAAAGGTCAAACAGTACAAAACAGTAAAGGCAAAGTCAAAACACAAAGCAATACAGCAAAAGGTCAAACAGTACAAAACAGTAAAGGCAAAGTCAAAACACAAAGCAATACAGCAAAAGGTCAAACAGTACAAAACAGTAAAGGCAAAGTCAAAACACAAAGCAATACAGCAAAAGGTCAAACAGTACAAAACAGCAAAGAGCCAAAGTCAAAACACAAAGCAATACAGCAAAAGGTCAAACAGTACAAAACAGTAAAGGCAAAGTCAAAACACAAAGCAATACAGCAAAAGGTCAAACAGTACAAAACAGCAAAGAGCCAAAGTCAAAACACAAAGCAATACAGCAAAAGGTCAAACAGTACAAAACAGTAAAGGCAAAGTCAGACACAATGCAACACAGCAAAGCTGTGACATAGTGAAGTCCCACACGGCGCGAAGCGGCAAAGTCCCACGCGGCGCGAAGCGGCAAAGTCCCACGCGGCGCGAAGCGGCAAAGTCCCACGCGGCGCGAAGCGGCAAAGTCCCACGCGGCGCGAAGCGGCAAAGTCCCACGCGGCGCGAAGCGGCAAAGTCCCACGCGGCGCGAAGCGGCAAAGTCCGGGTGCAATATGCAAAGGTAAGGCACAATACAGCAAAGTCTAACATGGGGCAATGTACAAAAGTTGGGGTGCAATACACAAAGTCAAATGCAGCACGATACAGCAAAGTCAAAGTCTAGCACAGTGCAATACAAAGTCAAAAGGCAAAGTCTAACACAGGGCAATACAACAGTGCAATACAGCCCCTCCTTGCTATGACAAACCACCCCTCTTCTTCCCAACATAACCCCGGTCCCGATCCCACAACTTAACTTTCAGAGGTCCAAAAGCCTGAAGCCACGCTCGACAGAAGCGTCCCAAACCGCATCCGCTGTCAAAGATGATCCTGTGGCAATCGGGCTCCTCTTCATCTGCGAGAAGGCAGAACAAAAGACACAGCATCGGTCAGCTCCACGCTACGCAGGGCCCCGCTTGTGGTAAATCCACAGGCCCGTGCTCCATCTCCCTATAACCCGACTGACCTCAAATACTCGTCCCGTTCCAAAGGCGGCCCACATGGCACCTAGGCAACAAAACAAAAAACGCCCGGCTGAGGTGCTCTGTAAAACTGGTCTCCTAGAGATCTATTTAGACAACAACCTCCTCGCCTCTCAGACCATTTCTCTATGTGAGGCTACGCCCCTCTAGGCTGCCTGTGGCACCTGCAGAAAAGAAAGCAAAACCACACGTGTTCAGATACTACCCTGAAACAAAGACAGCCCACGGACCTTATTCCCCAGGTCCCGCTCCCTTACCTTGACCGCCACCCACCTCAGGCACCGACGTCTTCTCCTCTCGCTTAGAGACTCATGCGCCACCTGTAAAGCACAGACAGCAGAGAACGCTTGAGACTCCGTGAACTAAGTCGCATGAGCAAAAACCGCTTCTTTGTGTAACTCGCCATTGCTTTCCTTTGCTGACACGGCTCCCGTACCGGTATTCCATTGTGCTCATTGATCTGTAACTTGAAAGACAAAACATAAAACCAAACCACAATTACTAGCTGCGTAGGTACAAGTTGTATCTAACTGCTGACTCGGCGGCTGACCCGCTCGGCTGTGACAATCTACCCCAGATTCAATTGTCACCCCTTGCTGCCAGACCCGATGCCTCTGCGCCTGTAAAATTCAACATTGAATAACTCGGCCCTGGACTCGACGATAACTAAATGAGCACACCTGCTCTTTCAATTCAGGAATACCGACTCTTCTTCACGCAACAGCCAGGCAGAAAAAAAAACCCCGTAAAATCAAATCTTAACAACCGTATGCACCAGATTTATTGCCCAGAGAATTTAAACCGTTCTACGGATGCTCCTGTGGCATATCCGAGATGGCTTCGGTCATTCCCTCTGTGGCTGCGTAACCGACCAAAAATGATTCTCTTCACCCCACATATCTACAGCTACTTGCTCTGTAATGCGATGTATCGCCATGCCCGTCACAGTCCAACTATACAGGTATATCTAAACATAGAAATTCACTACTATCCTTCTGCCGACTACCGCTTCTTTCGCTCAGGCAGAGCAGCTCCAGCCAGATAAAAATGTGCAGGGTCTGACTCTGCACAGAAAACCAATTACGGGATGAGGAAACAAAAAGGAAACTCAGCAAGAATGACTCTCAAAAGAGAGCTGGCATCGGACAAGAAGACGTAGTGAGCTGCGAGAAAGATTATGTCAGCCCTTGACAAATGGAAGACTGTGGCCCCTTAAACATAGCCACAACTAGAAGGATGTGAGGCTGAGCCCCGCTTACAGACCTCAAAACAGACTGCGTGTGGAAGAAGTCCCGGAAGAGGGATTTAAGAAAAGGGAACAATAAGGGCTGACGATGCTGATGTCTACTGCGATGCCTGTGCGATAGGTGACTGACCTCAAATTGCCAAAAGGCAAGACCAATCCGTGCTTTAAAATCACAAGGTGAGAAAAGCAGTGCCCGATCGGCACCTTACTAAGAACAGACACCCAAGAGCCTAGAGATGAGATGACACGTGGCTCAAACAAATATGACATCAAGACCTACAGAGGATTTAAGACAGAATCTACATAGTCTAAACAACAAGACAGATAAAGGCTGGAACTGCCCTGCCTGGCACACGCTAGCTTGGGGCTGAAAGTTAAACCCCTCTCCGAATCTGTAACGAGGCAAACTAACTGTGCAACCTTCTACCCTACGCTAAATCTCCTCCTTGCTGTTCTCGACTTCCTGCCCTGTTCCCGGCAAAAACCACAGCCCCTTTAACTTCCTGAGGACTGAGGACCCAAAGCCATCCCAAGCAAAAACAACCTCTAACTGCATCAAGTAACTGGAAAAATCCTGCACTGTCACATTGTCCTGGACTATAATACACACACACCCCAAAAAAAACACAACACACAACAACAAAAAACCACAAAGACACAGCAAACAGAGTGCCGAGTCAGCATCACACTACTCACTGCCAACATCTTGTGCTAAACCCGCTGCAAAACTGCCAGGGCACCTGCCAAACCAAAGGTTCCATACATAACCGAGATACCAAATGCTACTACTTTACTCTTCGAGACATACTTAATTTCCTCCTCGCCGCCAGCCCCGTAACGGTGAGCCCGACTACCTCACCGGCACACCAAAATGCCACATGGTCTGCTTACCTTTTCTCTCCGCTGCTCCCGTTACAGGAACATAGAAGTGCCGATAGCCAGGACAAAAGACAGATGAGCTGTGCAGGTCAATTCTAGGAATTTACTAGACTTTAGTTAGAGAAGTAAACAAAAAGAACTTGAAAAATTATAACCTTTATCCAGTCTCAAAAAGAATCGACACGGAAGACCTAAAAAACCAGGACACTTACCAGACAGTAATGGAGACTGGAAGGACAAAGGCAGGCAGCCGATGAAAAGCTCACAACGGTGGGAATTGACTACTTTAAGACCTAAACTGGAAAGTCTATGAACATAAAAATCCCCACAATGGATAACAGGAACGACATACCGACTGCTGTGAGCGATAATAGAGCAAATCTCACCTGTAAGTTTGGAAAAATCCCAAACTCTTCTAAACGAGGGAGGCTCGTGTACCCACAGACCGAATGAGGAAGGATTGCTCAGCTGTTAACTGTTACAAGGCAAAACAATGACCGTCCTCTTCCCTGAGAAACACAGTGGAAGACAAGGACAGAATCCTGCGCTGCAAATAGGCAGCAAATCCATACCTTCAAGTAGCGCAGTATCCAAGATTCAGAGCGATGAAGACAGGACAGGTGCAAATAAGTCACTCGAAGAATGCAATAAGTAGAAGGGACGAGGGAGCAGAGATCTCGGTCCCAGAGATTACATTTTTTAAGGCAATCGATACTTCGAGATCAAATTCCTCTGATATGCAAATTCACAATTGCCACACAAGAGTCCAAATAATCCATACCTCGTGTCTCAATCTGTGTCTCAATCGCATCGTTACCTCCTACTGGCTGCAGAGAGACTGCAACAACAGAAACCTGAATAACGCTTGCATCTGACCGCCCGACAGATCCGAGAAAGTCTGATGAAACTATCTCCCTTTCCCAGTTCTAAACCATTTCTGCACCCCTGAAAAATCAGACAAAGAACCCGGTTTTTTCCTAACAGAACCTGCACTATATTTTGATCCCTTGCCCCTTATGAGCTGATATTCCTTGAGAGCTGTACTTCTCAGCCTTTCCCAGGGTTCCCCTGATCCCTTGCATCATCTACCGACCCACAGAACCGACTTGCTCCTCTAGGCAAGTGTACCAAAATCTAAATTGTTATGTCCCTTAAGGAGCCAGCTACAAACTGCAGAGATTCTAGGATAAAAGCATCAACTCCACAGAATGAGGAACACCCACAACTTACCCCATAACCAGAAATGCTAAACAAAGACAAAGCACTGTAAAAGAAAAAAAAGCAAGCTTACCTTTCCAGCACACCCTCATCAGCCGCAAGAAGGTGAAGCGGCAGCAGAGTTCTGACCTCAAAGGAAGGCAGAGGCGGAATGAACTCTGGGGGCAAGGCCTGGGGCTTATATACACCCTGGGCCTTCATGCACATCACCTGTGAAGGGGGTGGGGTGAACTATCTCAAAGGTATAAATAGGAAATGGGGAGCAGCCGTGTTTTATTGACTAAACCTTACGTTTTTGGTAAGAACCATACTGTTACTATGCCCAAAAGCATTCTTAGGAGAAGTCCCAGAGATTACATTTTTTAAGGCAACCGATACTTCTCGAGATCAAATTCCTCTGATATGCAAATTCACAATTGCCACACAAGAGTCCAAATAATCCATACCTCGTGTCTCAATCTGTGTCTCAATCGCATCGTTACCTCCTAATGGCTGCAGAGAGACTGTAACAACAGAAACCTGAATGGTGCTTGCATCTGACCACCTGACCGATCCGAGAAAGTCTGATGAAACTATCTCCCTTTCCCAGTTCTAAACCGTTAAAACCCTTCTCCACCCCTGAAAAATCAGACAAAGAACCCTGTTTCTTCCTAACAGGACCTGTACTATATTTTAGTCCCTTGCCCCTTATGAGCTGATATTCCTCGAGAGCTGTACTTCTCAGCCTTTCCCAGTGCTCCCCTGGTCCCTTGTATCATCCACCGACCCACAGAAACAACTTGCTCCTCTAGACAAATAGACTAAAATCTAAATTGTTACGTCCCATAAGCATAAGGGGCCAGCTACAAACTGCAGAGATTCTAGGATAAAAGCCCCACAGAATGAGGAACACCCACAACTTACCCCATAACCAGAAATGCTAAACAAAGACAAAGCACTGTAAAAGAATTAAAAAAAAGATAAGCTTACCTTTCCAGCTCAACTTCATCGACCACAAGAAGGTGAAGTGGCAGGAGAGCACTGACTTCAAGGGAAGCCAGAGGCCGAATGAACTCTGGGGGCAAGGCCTGGGGCTTATATACACCCTGGGCCTTCATGCACATCACCTGTGAAGGGGGTGGGGTGAACTATCTCAAAGGTATAAATAGGAAATGGGGTGCAGCTGTGTTTTACTGACTATACCGTACATTTTTGCTAAGAACTATGCCGTTACTATGCCCAAAAGCATTCTTAGGAGAAATAACAGTATGTGAGCTTTCATTGCGATGCCTCTTCTGGTGACGGTGAGGGGACTAGATAGCAAAGATTTTAGAGCTGGACTTCTCGGTTCCTTTCATTTACCGTACTGCGATACAATTTTTATTCTCTGGCATCCCTGTACCCATACTCTTTTATTTTTCTGTGTTTTTTTCTCTTTCTCCCCACCCTGCCCCGCTTCCCCCCAGTCTTTAGTATCTGTCTTGTGTCCGTAGTTCTTTTTTTCCTTTTTCATCTTTTTCCCGGTCTGCGTTTTTTTTCATTTTCCCCACAATGTTACTTGCCCGGTCCCTGAGGTTTATTTGTACTTTCTATGCACCTGAAAATGCCTTGCTTTTCTTTCTCTCTTTTTCTTTCCCTATCTCTGTGTATTGCTCACTGTGGCTGTTACAGCTTTTAAATTCACTCTCTATCTCGACGCTCCCCTTTGTTCCTCTCGCTGTTTCTGAATCTTAGTGCTAGTCCTTTGCCCTTTTCTGTAATCCTCTGTCGGTCTGTAGGGTCCCTTGTGCCTTTCAAACTAGTCAGCTCATTTTTACGTATACACGTGGCTTTATAATGTTGCTAGGCCAAAATGCTCCTCTAAGCTTCTGCTCGTACAAGTGCTGCTGAAAAGATCCAAGTGTGGATATCTCTAAAATGTCTGAAGTAACAGAGCTTTAGGGCATTCTATTCCCCTCTCCCCCGACCGGACCCGGCACTCTGTGACTTAGAGGCACGGGACGCTACCTGACTCGCTTTTTGTACGTGCCTGGAATTCACGGGCCCCTGACGCTGGAGCCTGACTAATGATGTTGCGGCAGCGATCGTATCGAATTAGTTCTGTGGGAGGAAGGGCCACGAGACAGCAGATAAATGGACAGGCTGTCTCTATCTTTGATGTAAATGTAGGAGTTTCAGGACCTTTCCTCTTAAGTCTAGACTCTGTTATTACGGTTAGCTTCTCAGTGACGGCTTTATTGTTCATCTCAGCCTGGACATTTGAGCCCGATGACTACGCAAAAGATGGGGCTATATACAATGGTAAGGTCGATAGGAAAAAGGTCAGACAAGGATCGCTGATGGAGTTGAAAATGCCCTTTACGGTTTGCCGCTTCATCGGTTGCTGAGAAGTAGCACGGGCTCTGTGATTTTGCTACCGTGTGACACAGATCGATGTTGCACTTAAACCGTGTTTAAGCACGGCTCAATTCTATCTAAAGGGTGTGTTACTGTATAATTATTGTATGGGCAATTAAGTCATGTAATTTAAACCGAGCTTCACCAAGCTACTCATATAAAAAATTCCATTAAACAACCGATATGTTTTATTTAACTTGCCCGGTGACAGCAGAGAGCTTGGTTCTTTCGCTTCACCGTGCGTGCGGGGCACCCGGGCACCGGCACAGCATTTCAATCGCCCGGTGGCAAAAGAGAACCGGGATAATCTATTCAAGATGCAGTACCGTGTGTGTCGCTCCGAGATGGTAGCTTTAATAACGGTGCAGAACCACATTTTTGTCACACTGTAGAGGCGGAGAACGGGCCCGGACGGCTCAGACTGCGATACCGCTTTCCGGCATCCCGACTAGGGTCAGAGAAGGGCATTTCGGTCAACCGATGGGGAGACAGCTGGCTTAATAGGTTCACGCTGCGGTAATGCGTTTTGGCCATACGGTGGTAGCACGGAACCGCTTTTCGGTCAGCCGGTGGCGGCGAACGGGCAGATTAACGACACGAAGCGGCCGTTTACCCTAGACGGGAGGGTTTTCCTCTTTCGCCCGTTTCCCCTTCTCTGCCCTTGAGGTTCCCACCATCCTGGGTTGTGACCAATCTGAATAATGGCGAGAAGATCATCTTCTTCAAATTAGTGGTAAAAGCTTTCCCTCGTGCCCCTGTACATAAACTGCAAGCTAAGTGAGAACTTGCGAGACTGCAAGTGGCATTGCTGGACTGAGCTTTAAAAATGACTGGGGAGAATCCAATTGGTTTAAGTATTTATTCTGTTACTTGTACATGGGTAACAATCATTGCATTACAAAATAATCAATTGTGTTATTTGTACATGATTAATAGTAGTGAAACCAAACTATCTCACCCAGTACAAATGCTATACGCTAAAGCGTTATCGATCGCATTCCCGTGAAAGTTTGCCACGGGAAGCCAGCCTGGGAACCCTCTTACTGTTAAAATACGCAATTTTTGGCAATATTTACATAAATGTGCAGCCAGCAGAATAATTCATTCAGACTGCACCGCTCAAAATGCTTCTATGGACAGACGACGCTGCAGTGAACGCACGTGCTCTGGGCTTCTTTTAGGGGTAAACGAACCTCGCGTTGGGATCTCTGGGCGGAGGTTGGGGACGGCCGTACTTAGTTCAGGGTGTCATCTTTACTCGACTGTGGGAGCTCTGGTCCCATCCGGTGGAGGATGAGGCTTCTTTTTTGAGTCTGTGCCCATTTGAGGGACTCGGTTTGTTTGGTCTCTGAAGCATTTGGGGGTTGTCTGCGTGCATTTCCAGTCAACGGGGGGTTCACGAAAGGCAGGTCTCGCCAAACTAACCCAATTGCCTACTATGACCGAGTGACTAGGCTCTCGGATGAGGGAAAGGCTGCGGATGTAGTCTTCTTGGACTTCGGTAAAGCCTTTGATATGGTCTCTCATAGCTCTCTGCTTCTGAAACTGTCAGCCTCTGAACGGGAAAAGCGAACGCTCTCCTGGGTGGAAAACCGGTCGGATAGCCGGGCCGAGAGAGCGGTGGTAAATGGAGTCTGCTCCAGCTGGAGGCCGGTGACGAGCGATGTCCCCGGGGCTCCGTACTGAGTCCAGGCCTATTCAATGTCTTTGTCGATAACCTGGGTGAAGGCATCGAGTACATTCTTAGCGAGTTTGCAGACGACGCTAAGCTGGGTGGAAGCGTGGATCTGCCAGAGGGTAGGGAGGCTCCGCAAAGGGATCCGAACAGACTGGATCCCTGGGCCGAGACCGATGGCGTGAGGTTAAATGAGGACAAATGGCGGGTCACATGCTTGGGGGACAACACCCCTATGCGGATCTACAAACTAGAGGTCTGTCTAGAAAGCTACCTGGAGGAGACAGGGACCAGTGGGTGTCGCTTGACAGAGACTGAACGTGAGCCGGAGGTGTGCCCGGGTGTCCAAGAAGGCCGAGGGCGTCTCGGCATGGATCAGAAATGGTGTGACCGGCAGGTCGAGGGAGGTTATTCTCCCTCTGTACTCGGCCCCGGTGAGACCGCTCCTTGGATCCCATGTTCGGTTCTGGGCCCCTTACCGCAAGAAACATACTAAGGCTCTGGAGCGAGCCTAGAGAAGAGCGACGAGGCCGGTGAAGGGGCTGGAGAACAGGCGCTGTGAGGAGTGTCTGAGAGAGCTAGGGGTCTTTAGCCTGGAGAAGAGGAAGCTGAGGGTAGACCTCATTGCTCTCTACAACTATATGAAAGGAGGTTGTGGAGAGGAGGCAGCTGGGCTCTTCTGCCAGGCGACGGGACGGGACGAGTGGGAATGGCCTCACGCGCGGCCAGGGGAAGTTCGGGCTCAACCTAAGAAAAGAATTTTTCACAGAAAGGGTCATTAGGAGATGGAAAGGTCTGCCCGGGGAGGTGGTTGACTCGCCTTCCCTGGAGGTGTTTAAGGTGTGGTCGGATGAGGTCCCGAGAGGCATAGTTTAGAAATTGGTGGGAACGGTTGAACTCGACGATCCCGTGGGTCTCTTCCAACCTGGTGACTCTATGATTCATTTTGGAGTACCTGGGGTTTGGGTCTCCGTGCTTTGTTTCGGCATTTCTGTGCCCATTTTTGTCATCTCTGGACTCACGTTGCGGGTGTCTCTTTCTCTGTGTCTCTGCTCCCGGTGTTGAGCCCTCCGTGTGTGTGCCGCTCGGGATCTCTACTAATCATAGAATCTTACTGTTATTTTTCTCTTGACTAGCAATTCTATGCTTTGGGAAGAGCGGCTCCGACCGGATGCGGACATCCGCAGACGGGCCTGGCTGAGTAAAAGACTCTGGCTGGAAATGGGGAAAAGGAGGAAAATATACAAGTTCTGGCACGAGGGGTGAGTAAGTAATGAGGAGTACAAAGATGAAGTGGGATAGTGTCAAGAAAAGAATGAGAAGGGCTAAAGACCGGGTAGAAGTCAGACTGGCTCATTGTCTGAACGATAACAAAGAAATCCTTCTAAAATAGATCGATAATGAAGGAACAACGGAGGAGATTCTTCATCCTTTGCTGAATGCGTAGGGGAAAATGGTGACAAAGGATGAGAATAAGGTGAACGGGTCGCCTCTGCCTCCGTCTATAACAGTAAAGCGAGATGTTCCCGGGGTACCTGGCCGTAACGGAACGAGGCTCCCTTGAACAGAGAGAAAGCGGCCGTCGGGTGCAGACGAGGGGACTTTCATTTTTGACCCATTTTCCTTTCTCTGTCTCTCCATTTTCCCCCATCCTGGGCCATGACCCGGTCAAACGAAGATGAGAAGAAAAATGTCCTTTAATTTAGTGTCAAAAGTTGTCGCTCGTGCCCCTGAATTGAAACCGTGTGGAAATTTAGGAATTGTGAAACACTGAACGGAATAATTTATAAAGAATAAATAATTTTATAAATAATTGAAACAAAGTAACTTTTGCTCAATAGTTTTATTTAACCATTAACACACATATAGTTTATAGAGCAAAGGAGAGGACCCGGGAATGGTCCTCGGAGTGCTTCTGCAGCTCGGTCATTTCAGAGAAATTTATATACGCAGACCTGTTTTCGTATCCGTACGCTTCGCTCCTGGAACGTCATCGCGTGTCACAGGGAAGGGGGGGATGAGTTGTTAAGGTATGGCCGTATCCGAGCGGTCAGTCTCGAGGACTCTGACTGACAAGAAAATAAGAGTAGTTACCGTTATCTTAGTTGTTATTCTTGTTGTTTAACATGCTGCGGCTGACGTTCCATCCCACCAGTTACAACTCACTGTTTCATAAACAAAGAGAATCCCATTAAACTATTTATTCTGTTATTTGTATGTGATTAGCGATCATTATGTAACTAAATAATCAATCGTGTTATAGTAGGTGATTAGATGTGATTTAAACCGTAGGATGTCACCAAATATACGTGCTATACGCTAAACTACTCTCCATCGTGTTTGTGTGAAGGCTTACCACGGAAAAGCATCCCAGACACCCTCTTACTGTTGAAACACTCTATTTCTAGAAACATTTACAGACAGGTGTAGCCAGAAGAATAATTCGTTCACGGTGTACCGCTCAAAATGCTTCTACAGACAGACGGTACTGTGGTGAATGCACGTGCTCTGGGCATGTTTTAGGGGTAACTGGGGCTCGCGTTGGGGTCTCTGGGCCAAGTTGGGGGACAGCTGTACTTACTTTAGGGTGGCTTTGCTCATTTGGAGAGGGTCTCTTGTCCCATCCTATAAGGGTTTGGGAAGGACGATACGACCTGTACAGAGTGCAATGATAGTTTTTAGATGTTTCCTCAAAGCTGCCACGAGTGAAGTTTCTGCAAACGCTCTGGGTCGGTGTCCATGAGGTGCAAAATGACATCGGGGAGGGTGGTGGGAGGAAGGGGGATTCGGACCAGCTGAGACAGAGCTGCCATTTCTGCTCGCTCCTGTCAGTCTATTATAGTTTGTTCTGAATATCTGGGGTCCCGGTCAGCCCGATCTTATCGATAGCACCGGTGGTCTGAGAAACGATGCATTGCCGTGCGGTGCCCACCAGTCAATTGCAGGGTTGTAGATCAGTATATTCCCATTTCAAGGAACTCATAAATGTTATTGTTTTGGTTTTGAGGACCGCTTCTGAATCTTCTTTTGTTTCACAGTGAGGATGCATGTCCACACACCTGTGTTGAATTAGGGGATGGGGCGGGTGTCTCATGGGCCAGTTTGAGCATTCCGATAGGCAAAATGAGTGGCAGAGACATAATTGCCCATTCTCTGAGACTTATTTTTGCTGCACCTATGGGCTTTGAGATGGCTGCTGATACGGAACGGGCGCCAGACCTCCGTGCGGTTCCATTTCACATCGCCGACTCGGTAAAGCGGGAGCCTGCTTCGGCAGCTTCTGTGAGGGGAAGGGTTACGTCAGAGGTGAGAAACGAGACATGTTAGCGAGGGCTCCGGGCTGAATCGATTGCGCTTCGGTATCTTCATCGAGAACCTGGATGATGGGAAATATACCCTTAACGAGTTTATAAATGACATTAAAAATAGGAGGAAGTGTCCATCTGTTAAAGGGTAGGAAAGCTATACAGAGATATCTGAAGGGATGGAAAGAGGGACTAAAGCCAACAGAATAAGCAAAAGCATTCAGAACCCTAAGAATAGCGCTAGGAGGCACATGATGTGTGTCTCGAGCAAAAATACAACGCAAAGATCTTTAGTAAATTAAAAACACGGCAGACTGAAGACATAAAATACAAAATAACACAGACTCGGGCTGGAACTCCCCTGCTTAGCACAGACTAGTATTGGGCTAAAAAGTAACCCCCGACCCGGTTTCCCTACCCAAAAAGTACTCTTGCCCAGCCGTACTCCCTCAATGTATGAGCAAAAACAACCTGAAGCTGCCCTTGCCGTGAAAAGCTTGAAACGCATAGCCTAACTGGAAGGGTGTTACCATCCAACGCTTCCTATTCATCATTTGCAGCAAACAGGGAAAAAAAACCAAAGTGCCAACAAGCGGCAACCCGCTGCTCACCGCTAACATGTTCCGCTACACCCACACGTGCCCACAGCAAAATTGCCATAGTATCCAACTCGACTGCTCCACGCTCGCTTGGGAATGTCAGATGATGTAGCTGTCAGTATCTTGGGCACCTAAGATAACGAGACAAAGTTAATGTTTCAAAACTAGAGTGGTAGTCACCTTACACCCCCGCTACTAAGCTCACCGTCAAAGCGCGTGCCATTCCCAAGGGAGCCTGTGTGCTACCTGCAAAACCATACATAAATGCTCAACTGCAGTGCCCTATAATATTAAATCTTAGATATACATTTGGACAACAACCTCCTCGGTTCTAAGATCATTTGTTAAAATGAAGCTTCGATGCAATGAGGGAGCGTGCAACACGTGCAAGAGGAGGGAAGCGCCAAGACGCTACCAAAATACACAGGTTTTGCCCAGCAATTCCCATCTCCTGTTCCATTAACTTGACAGCTCAGAGACACAGCCTTCATCAGGACATTACAGAGCGGTGAGAGACAGATGACAAAATGCAAACCAAGAAAGGTGCTTGAAAATTAATGAAATTTAAGATACCAGAACAATCACCGTGATATATAAAAAGTAGCCATTGTTCTCACTAACGGTCAGTGTCTGTTCAGATAACACTAAGCCATAGTTGAAAATCTCATCACCGTTGGTAACATCTACCCACCAAAACCACGTTGGACCCACCCAACTATCACACCATACTGAAAATTCCATTAGCAGACTTCGATACAAAACCAAACCCTCTTGATCTCAAAAACCCAACAACAAAAAAGTCACCCTAATAATTCGTGACATGATGAAAATTACAAGCCAGGCGATTGCTGTAAGCAAGATGAATTCTTCTGCAAATTGCATCCCAGAAAAGCTATTCCGCAATCAAACCAAACATGAATTTATACAATGATTGAGTACGTAGATGGATTTGAAGACACATCAACAACTTCGGCTGCTTCACACAACTCAACGGTGCTCTCCGCGTCCCAGCCAGCAACTCTGACAGTCTCCTCCTTTGCCCATTGCCACGTGCCTTCAAACCCAAACCAAAACCCATTATCTAGTTGTAGAGCCACCGGTCACAGATTCCCACCAAAAACCACAGCAAACACACCTCGCTCTGACACTCTATCTGCACACAACAAGATCCGTGCCCCTCGGCACACAGCTCGGCCCTCTACTTCTGAAAAACACAACAGCAAAGCAGTCCCACTGCTGCTCAGAAACAACCAAAGAATTCCAAGCCTCTCGCCTGCTTTTACTCACATCACCTCTACTGGAAATAGTAGAGGCTAATGGAAATAACGCTGCAGTTGCTGGGTTTCTCTTCCAGCATCTGAAAAACAAACAGAAAAACAGTGCCAACCGTCACCACCACTCTGCTCGCTGACAACATCTGGTACTATGCCACCTCGCCCACTGCTAAACTGCATTCTGCTCAACTGCCCCTTGCTGACTAAGACATCAGGACAGGCAGCTCTCACGGCCAGGGGCACCTGCACTTCCAAGAGGCAAAATGGCTTTTGTGTCGATGAGAAACGTACACTCCCATACTCCTGCTCACAAAGACTCCGTTTCCTGACGGACGCTCACCCTCTCTCCAGAGGCTCCCCGAACAGCACCTGCCAGAACCAGAAATGCAAGACTGAGTCGCTACATAGTACTGGGCTCTTAGACACCAATCCAGACAACCACCTCAACTTCTCACACCATTTAGCTGACACGAAACTTGGCCCCTCTGAATCCGCATGATGAACCTGCAAGAAAACACATGTTTGCACATAACCCAAAGAGAAAGGCAGCTCCAGGCAAATCCCACCTCCCGCTACGTTACCTTGACCGCTCACCCACCTGGCCACCATCATCTGGGACTGCCATGTCGAGGATGCGCTCCACCTGTAAACCACAAGCAGTAAAGGACTTCAGAGGCTGCAAGACACATGAGCGAAAACTGCTGCTTCACGCAACTCACCTGTGCTCTCTCCTAATCCCAGCCAGCTCCTCTGACACTCTCCTGCTTTGCCCATTGCGGTGTGCCTTCAAAGCAAAAACAAAACCCATTATCTAGTTGTAGAGCCACCGGTCACATCTTCCCACCGACAACCACAGCAGACCTCATGCGCTCTGACACTCTATCTGCATGCAACTCCATCTGTGACCCTAGGTGTACAGCTCAGCCCTCTACCTCTGAAAAACACAATAGCAAAGCAGTCGCCCTGACGCTGAGCAACGACCAGAGAATTCCAAGCCGCTGTCCTCCTTTTACTCACATAGCCACTGCTGCACACTATAGCCAAGGAAAGCTAGTCCACAAACATTAAGTGCCAATCCCTCGGCATTGAAAACCCTCGGCTACCGCTCCAATGCATTCTCCCACCCAGTTTTGGCCTTCCCCTCCAGGGAGAAACTAGTAGAAACTACCTTCCACACCCGCTACATCTAAGGCTGCTCATTCTGCAAAGTAACAGACAGCCCTAGACTGCAACATCTACTGACATAAAAAACATAAAGCCCAGAATTGGGCCAACATACATCTGTTGACACTTATTGCCTCCTCCAAGCACCGGGCAGGGCAGCTCCAACCAGACACAAAGACTCCCATAACACCAAAACACACAAGACCTACACTGTGAACTGGGGACAAAAGAAAAGTCACAGCAACAAGGACAACCCCTGAGAGCACACATGCCAGTGTGCAAAGCAAAGGACAGGGCTCCGAGGGAGAACCTTCGGTAGCCCTGAATAAGTAAAGAACCATGCATGGTTCCAAAGAGATGTGGATGCAACAAGGGAGATGAACGGGCAAGACGGTTCTTTTAAAGACCTAATGATGCTGAGGATGTGCAGACCAAGTCCGATTATAAGGATCAATATGACATCAAGACATCATGGTTCTAAAGAGACGTGGACTGAAGGGGCAAGAAGATGAACGGGGCAAGAAGATGAACGGGGCAAGAAGATGAACGGGGCAAGAAGATGAACGGGGCAAGAAGATGAACGGGGCAAGAAGATGAACGGGGCAAGAAGATGAACGGGGCAAGAAGATGAACGGGGCAAGAAGATGAACGGGGCAAGAAGATGAACGGGGCAAGAAGATGAACGGGGCAAGAAGATGAACGGGGCAAGAAGATGAACGGGGCAAGAAGATGAACGGGGCAAGAAGATGAACGGGGCAAGAAGATGAACGGGGCAAGAAGATGAACGGGGCAAGAAGATGAACGGGGCAAGAAGATGAACGGGGCAAGAAGATGAACGGGGCAAGAAGATGAACGGGGCAAGAAGATGAACGGGGCAAGAAGATGAACGGGGCAAGAAGATGAACGGGGCAAGAAGATGAACGGGGCAAGAAGATGAACGGGGCAAGAAGATGAACCTTTTAAAGATGTAAAGATGGGGAGGATGCATGGAACAAATTTGAGTATAAGGATCAAGAGGACATCAAGACCTGCAGAATATCCAAGACACAGCACAGTGGTAACAAAAACTACACAATACCACATAGAGGCTGGAACTACCCTGCCCGTGCAGAGTTTCGGCTGACAAATAGGATCCTCTGCTTCACCTGGAAAAAAAGGACTCTCCCTGCACAGACTTCTCTCCCCTAGGCTACCATCAAAACCTGTCCCCGCTGTCCCCAAACCGCCTCCTGCCTCCCAACTCTGCTCCCTCAACTTAGCTTTCAGACGGCCACGAATGAAGCTCTCCTGGCCAAATCAGCCCAAACCGCGTCCGCTAATGGAAATAATGCTGCAGTCGCTGGTTCCTCTTCAGCACCTGTCAGAAAATGAAAGAACAAACAGTAAAACACAGTGCCAACCGTCAGCACCACACTGCTCACTGAGAACAGCTGGGACTACACCACCTAATATACTACAAAACTGCATTCTGCTCACCTGCCCCTTGCTGGCTCAGACATCAGGACGGGCAGCTCTCACGGCCGGGGGCACTTGGACTTCCAAGAGGCAAAATGGCTTTTGTGTCGATGAGAAACGTACACTCCCACGCTCCTCCTCACGAAGACTCTGTTTCCCCTCAGACGCTAGCCCTTTTCCAGAGGCTTCCCGAACAGCACCTGCCAGAACCAGAAATGCAAGGCTTAGTCGCTACATAGTACTGGGCTCTTAGACACCAATCCAGACAACCACCTCACCTTCTCACACCATTTAGCTGACACGAAACTTGGTCCCTCTGACTCCACATGACGAACCTGCAAGAAAACACATGCTTGCACATAACCCAAAGAGAAAGGCAGCTCCAGGCAAATCCCACCTCCCGCTACGTTACCTTGACCGCTCACCCACCCGGCCACCATCATCTGGGACTGCCATGTCGAGGATGTGTTCCACCTGTAAACCACAAGCAGTGAAGGACTTCAGAGGCTGCAAGACACAGGAGCGAAATCTGCTGCTTCACGCAACTCGCCGGCGCTCTCCTAATCCCAGCCAGCTCCTCTGACATGCTCCTGCTTTGCCCATTGCGGCGTGCCTTCAAAGCGAAAACAAAACCCATTATCTAGTCGTATAGCCACCGGTCACATTCTTCCCACTGACACCATGGCAGACCCACCTCACTCTGGCACTCTACCTGCACACAACTCCATCCGTGCCCCTCGGTGCAAAGCTCGGCCCTCTACTTCTGAAAAAACACAACAGCAAAGGAGTCGCCCTGACTCTCTAATGACCAAAGAATTCCAAACCTCTTGCCTGCTTTTACTCCCACTGCCTCGACTGCACAGTAGAGTCAAGCAAAGCTAGTCCACAACCAAACCCAAACATTAAGCTCTGCTCCATCGGCATTCAAACTCTCTTTGCTACCGCTCCAATGGCTTCTCCCACGCAGATTTGGTTATCCCCCTCCATGGCTCCAGAGACTAGCAGAAACTACTCTCCTCACCCACCACACCAAGGGCTGCTCATTCTGCCATGTAACAGACTGCCCTAGACTGCAACATCTAGTCACGTCAAAATGTTAAGCCCAGATTCGGGCCACACTACTTCTGCTGACTCCTATTGCCTCCTCCAAACACCGGGCAGAGCAGCTCCAACCAGACACAAAGACGCCCCGAGCACCAAAACACACAAGACTAACACTGTGAAATGGGGACAAAAGAGAAGTCACTGCAACGAGGAGGGCTCCTGGGACCACGCATGCCAATGGGCAAGGCAAAGGACAGGGCTCTGAGGGAGAACCTACGGCAGCCCTGAATAAGCAAAGAACCGTGCATGGTTCCAAAGAGATGTGGACGCAACAGACAAGATGAATGGACGAGATGCCCCTTTTGAAGACCTAAAGATGCTGAGGATGCACAGACCAAGTCCGAGAATAAGGATCAAGAGAACATCAAGACCTGCAGAATATTTCAGACACAGCACGGTGACTACACATACTAGACAACACCACCAGATACGGGCTGGAACTGCCCTGCCCGTGCAGGGTTTCGGCTGACAAATAGACCACTTGGCCTTCACCTGCCCCAAGAGAGCTCTCCCTGCACACACCTCTCCCCTAGACTTCCTTCAAGTCCCAGCCCTGCTGTCCCCAAGCCACCTCCTGCCTCCCAACTCTGCTCCCTTAACTTAGCTTTCAGACGGCCACGAATGAAGCTTTCCTGGCCAAATCAGCCCAAGGCATGTCCACTAATGGAAATAATCCTGCAGTCGCTGGGTTCCTCTTCAGCACCTGTCAGAAAATGAAAGAACAAACAGTAAAACACAGTGCCAACCGTCAGCACCACACTGCTCACTGAGAACAGCTGGGACTACACCACCTAATATACTACAAAACTGCATTCTGCTCACCTGCCCCTTGCTGGCTCAGACATCAGGACAGGTAGCTCTCATGGCCAGGGGCACCTGCACTTCCAAAAGGCAAAATGGCTTTTGTACCAACGAGAAACGCACACTCCCACGCTTCTCGTCACGAAGACTCCGTCTCCCCTCAGACGCTCACCCTCTCTCCAGAGGCTCCCCGAACAGCACCTACCAGAACCAGAAATGCAAGGCTGAGTCGCTACATAGTACTGGGCTCTTAGACACCAATCCGGACCACCACCTCACCTTCTCACACCATTACCTGCCACGAAGCTTGGCCCCTCTGAATGTGCACGATGAACCTGCAAGAAAATACATGCTTGCACATAACCCAAAGAGAAAGGCAGCTCCAGGCAAATCCCACCTCCCGCTACGTTACCTTGACCGCTCACCCACCCGGCCACCATCATCTGGGACTGCCATGTCGAGGATGTGCTCCACCTGTAAACAACAAACAGTATAGGACTTCAGAGGCTGCAAGACACAGGAGCGAAAACTGCTGCTTCACACAACTCACCTGTGCTCTCCTAATCCCAGCCAGCTCCTCTGACACTCTCCTGCTTTGCCCATTGCGGTGTGCCTTCAAAGCAAAAACAAAACCCATTATTTAGTTGTAAAGCCACCAGGCGCATCTTCCCACTGACAACCACAACAGACCTCACTCGCTCTGACACTCTACCTGCACGCAACTCCATCCGGGACCCTCAGCGTGCAGCTCAGCCCTCTACTTCTGAAAAACACAATAGCAAAGCAGTCGCCCTGATGCTGAGCAACAACCAAAGAATTCCAAGCCTCTTGCCAGCTTTTTCTCACACTGCCTATACTATGCCTTACAACCAAGCCAAGTTAGTCCGCAAGCAAACCCAAATATTAAGTGCCAATCCCTCGGCACTGAAAACCCTCAGCTACCGCCCCAAAGCATTCTCCCACCCAGTTTTGGCCTTCCCCTCCAGGGAGAAACTAGCAGAAACTACCTTCCACACCCGCTACATGTAAGGCCGCTCATTCTGCAAAGTAACAGACAGCCCTAGACTGCAACATCTACTGACATAAAAAACAAAGCCCAGAATTGGGCCAACATACATCTGTTGACACTTATTGCCTCCTCCAAGCACCGGGCAGAGCAGCTCCAACCAGAAACAAAGACTCCCATAACACCAAAACACACAAGACCTACACTGTGAACTGGGGACAAAAGAAAAGTCGCAGCAACAAGGACAACCCCTGAGAGCACACATGCCAGTGTGCAAAGCAAAGGACAGGGCTCCTAGGGAGAACCTTCGGCAGCCCTGAATAAGTAAAGAACCATGCAGGGTTCCAAAGAGATGTGGATGCAACGAGTGAGATGAACGGGCAAGATGGCTCTTTTAATGACCTAAAGATGCTGAGGATGTGCAGACCAAGTCCAAGCATAGGGATCAATACGACATCAAGACATCATGGTTCTAAAGAGATGTGGAATGACGGGGCAAGATGAACGGGGCAAGATGAACGGGGCAAGATGAACGGGGCAAGATGAACGGGGCAAGATGAACGGGGCAAGATGAACGGGGCAAGATGAACGGGGCAAGATGAACGGGGCAAGATGAACGGGGCAAGATGAACGGGGCAAGATGAACGGGGCAAGATGAACGGGGCAAGATGAACGGGGCAAGATGAACGGGGCAAGATGAACGGGGCAAGATGAACGGGGCAAGATGAACGGGGCAAGATGAACGGGGCAAGATGAACGGGGCAAGATGAAACTTTTAAAGCCCTAAAGATGCTGAGGATGTGCGGAACAAGTCCAAGAAGAAGGATCAAGAGGGCATCAAGACCTGCAGAAAAGCTCAGACACAGGACAGTGGCTACAAAAACTACACAACACCATATAGAGGCTGGAACTGCCCTGCCCATGCATGGTTTGGGCTGACAAATAGGCCCCGCTGCCTTCACCCGCCCCAAGACAGCTCTCCCTGCACAGACTTCTCTCCCAAGGCTACCATCAAAACCTGTCCCCAAACCTGCCTCTGGCTTACAAATACTGCTCCCTCAACTTAGCTTTCAGAGGGCCACGAATGAAGCTCTCCTCGGCCAAAGCAGCGCAAATCACATCCGCTAATGTAAAAAATCCTGCAGTCACTGGGTTTCTCTTTAGCATCTGCAAGAAAAAAAAATAAAGAACAAACAGAAAAACACAGTGCAAACCATCAGCACCACACTGCTCGCTGACAACATCTGGTACTATGCCACCTCGCCCACTGCTAAACTGCATTCTGCTCACCTAACCCTTGCTGGCTCAGACATCAGGACAGGCAGCTCCCACGGCCGGAGGCACTTGCACTTCCAAGAGGCAATATGGCTTTTGTTCCGATGAGAAACATACACTCCCACGCTTCTTGTCACGAAGACTCCATCTCCCCTCAGACGCTCGCCCTTTTCCAGAGGATCCCCGAACAGCACCTGCCAGAACCAGAAATGCAAGACTGAGTCGCTACATAGTACTGGGCTCTTACACACCAATCCAGACCACCATCTCACCTTCTCACACCATTGGCTGACACGAAGCTTGGCCCCTCTGAATCCACATCATGAATCTGCAAAAAAATACACACTTGTACATACCCAAAGACAAATGCAACTCCCAGCCAATCCCACCCCCGGCTACATTACCTTGACCACTCCCCACCCGGCCAACATCATCTTGGGCTGCCATGTCGAGGATGTGCTCCACCTGTAAACCACAAGCAGTAAAGGACTTCAGAGGCTGCAAGACACATGAGCGAAATCTGCTGATTCACGCAACTCACCGGCGCTGTCCGCAGCCCAGCCAGCTCCTCTGACACTCTCCCACTTCAAATATTGCCACGTGCCTTCAAAGCAAAAACAAAACCCATTATCTAGTCATATAGCCACCAGTCACATCTTCCCACCAACAACCAGAGCAGACCCCACTCGCTCTGACACTCTACCTGCACACAACTCCATCCGTGCCCCTCGGTGCAAAGCTCAGCCCTCTACATCTGAAAAACACAACAGCAAAGGAGTCGCCCTGACTCTCTGCAATGACCAAAGAATTCCAAGCCTCTTGCTTGCTTTTGCTCACACTGCCTCTACTGCACAGTACAGCCAAGCCAAGCTAGTCCGCAAGAAAACCCAAACATTAACCTCTGCTCCTTCTGAATTCAAACCCCTCAGCTACCGCTCCAATGGATTCTCCCACACAGATTTGGTTGGCCCCTCCGTGGCTCCAGTAACTAGCAGAAACTACCCTCCTCACCCACCACACCGAGGGCTGCTCATTCTGCCACGTAACAGACTGCCCTAGACTGCAACGTCTAGTCACGTCAAAACGGTAAGCCCTGATTCAGGCCACACTACCTCTGCTGACTCCTATCTCCTCCTCTATGCACCAGGCAGAGCAGTTCCAACAAGACAAAGACACCCAGAGCACCAAAACACACAAGACTAACACTGTGAACTGGGGACAAAAGAAAAGTCACAGCAACAAGGAGGTCTCCTTGTACCTCGCATGCTAATATGCAAGGCAAAGTACAGGGCTCCGAGGGAGAACCTACAGCAGCCCTGAATAAGCAAAGAACCATGCATGGTTCCAAAGAGATGTGGATGCAATGGGCAAGATGAACAGGGCAAGATGTGCCTTTTAAAGGCTTAAAGATGCAGATGATGCACAGAACACGTACCAAAACATGGATCAAGAGGACTTCAAGACCTGCAGAACATGTCAGACACAGCATGCATGGTGACTACACAAACTAGACAACACCAGATAGAAGCTGGAACTGCCCTGCCCGTGCAGGGCTTGGGCTGACAAGTAGGCCCCTCTGCCTTTGCTCACCTCAAAAAGACTCTCCCTGCACAGACCTCTCCCCTAGGCTACCTTCAAAACCCATCCCCGCTATCCCCAAACCGCCTCCCGCTTCCCAACTCTGCTCCCTCAACTTAGCTTTCAGACAGCCATGAAGGAAGATCTAGTCAGCCAAAACAGTTCAAATCACATCCGCTAGTGGAAATAATCCTGCGGTCACCGGGTTCCTCTTCAGCATCTGCAAGAGGAAAAACAAATAGGAAGACATATTGCCAACCATCAACACCACACTTCTCACTGAAAACATCTTGTTCTTTGCCACCTCACCCACTGCAAAACTCACATGCTGCTCACCTGCCCTTTGCTCGCTCAAACATCAGGATGGGCAGCTGTCTCGGCCCGGGGCACCTGCAGTTCCAAGAGGCAAAATGGCTTTTGTGCTGATGAGAAATATACAGTCCCATACACCTGCTCACAACAAACCAGTCTCCCCACAGACGCTCACCCTCTTTCCAGAGGCTCCCCAAACAGCGCATGCCAGAACCAGAAATGCAAAGCTGGGTTGCTACATAGCACTGGGCTCCTAGACACCAATTCAGACAACCACCTCACCTTCTCACACCATTTAGCTGACACGAAGCTTGGCCCCTCTGAATCCGCATGATGAACCTGCAAGAAAATACATGCTTGCACATAATCCAAAGAGAAAGGAAGCTCCAGGCAAATCCCAACTCCTCCTACATTACCTTGACTGCTCACACACCTGGCCACCATCATCTTGGGCTGCCATGTCGAGGATGCGCTCCACCTGTAAACCACAAGCAGTAAAAGACTTCAGAGGCTGCAAGACACAGGAGCCAAAACTGCTGCTTCATGCAACTCACCTGTGCTCTCCTCATCCAAGCCAGCTCCTCCGACACTCTCTTGCTTTGCTCATTGCTGCGTGCCTTCAAAGCAAAACCAAAATCGATTATCTAGTTGTAGAGCCACCGGTCACATCTTCCCACCGACAACCACAGCAGACCCACCTCGCTCTGACACTCTACTTGCACGCAACTCCATCCGTGCCCATCCGCTCACAGGTCAGCCCTCTACATCTGAAAAACACAAAGGGCAAATCAGTCGCCCTCATACTCAGCAATGACCAAGGAATTCCAAGCTTCTTGCCTGCTTTTACTCAGACAGCCCCGACTGCACATTACAGCCAACCAAAGAAAGTCCACAACCAAACCCAAACGTTAATTGCCGCCTTCTCAGCATTCAACCCCCTTTGCTACCGCTCCAATGGATTCTCCCACGCCGTTTTGGTTGTCCCCTCTGTGGCTCCAGAGACTAGCAGAAACTACCCTCCTCACCCACCACACCTAGGGCTGCTAGCTCTGCAAAGTAACGGATCGCCTTACACTGCAAGTTCTCATCGCATAGAAACATCAAGCCCCAGTTCAGGCCAGAATACCTCTGCTGACTCTTATCGCCTCCTCCAAGCACCGGGCAGAGCAGCTCCAACCAGACACAAAGACGCCCAGAACACCAAAACACACAAGACCTACACTGTGAACTGGGGACAAAAGAAAAGTCGCAGCAACAAGGAGGACTCCTGGGACCATGCATGCCAATGGGCAAGACAAAGGACAGGGCTCCGAGGGAGAACCTACGGCAGCCCTGAATAAGCAAAGAACCGTGCATGGTTCCAAAGAGATGTGGACGCCATGGGCAAGATGAATGGGCAAGATGTCCCTTTTGAAGACCTAAAGATGCTGAGGATGCACGGACCAAGTCCGAGTATAAGGATCAAGAGGACATCAAGACATGCAAAAAAATCTGAGGCACAGCACGGTGACTACACATACTAGACAACACCACCAGATACAGGCTGGAACTGCCCTGCCCGTGCAGGGTTTGGGCTGTGAAATAGGCCCCTCTGCTTTCACCCACCCCTAGAGAACTCTCCCTGCACACACCTCTCCCTTAGGCTACCTTCAAATCCCGGTCCCGCTGTCCCCAATCCACCTCCTGCCTCCCAACTCTGCTCCCTCAACTTAGCTTTCAGAGGGCCACGAATGAAACTCTCCTGGGACAAAGCACCTCAAATCACATACGCTAATGGAAATAATCCTGCAGTCACCGAGTTCCTCTTCAGCATCTGCAAAACAAACAGAAAAACAGTGCTAACCATCACCACCACACTGCTCGCTGACAACATCTTGTACTATGCCACCTAGCCCACTGCAAAACTGCATTCTGCTCACCTGCCCCTTGCTGACTAAGACATCAGGATGAGCATCTCTCACGGACAGGGACACCTGCACTTCCAAGAGGCAAAATGGCTTTTGTGCCAATGTGAAAAGTACACTCCTCCTCACGACGACACCGTCTCCCTTCAGACATTCATCCTATTTCCAGAGGATCCCCGAACAGCACCTGCCAGAACCAGAAACGCAAGGCTGAGTTGCTACATAGTACTGGGCTCTTAGACACCAATCCAGACAACCACCTCACCTTCTCACGCCACTTAGCTGCCACAAAACTTGGCCCCTCTGAATGCGCACGATGAACCTGCAAGAAAACACATGCCTGCACATAACCCAAAGAGAAAGGCAGCTCCCAGTGAATCCCACACCCAGCTACGTTACCTTGAGCGCTCACCCACCTGGCCATCATCATCTTGGGCTGCCATGTCGAGGATGTGCTCCACAAGCAGTAAAGGACTTCAGAGGCTGCAAGACATATGAGCAACAACTGCTGCTTCACGCAACTCACCGGTGCTCTCCGCATCCCAGACAGCTCCTCTGACACTCTCCTGATCTGCCCATGGCCATGTGCCTTCAAAACAAAACCAAAATCCATTATCTAGTCACATAGCCTCCAGTCATATTCTTCCCACCGACACCATGGCAGACCCACCTCACTCTGACACTCTACCTGCACACAACTCCATCCGTGCCCCTCGGTGCAAAGCTTAACCCTCTACTTCCGAAAAACACAACAGCAAAGGAGTCACCCTGACTCTCTGCAGTGACCAAAGAATTCCAAGCCTCTTGCCTGCTTTTACTCCCACTGCCTCGACTGCACATTACAGCCAAGCTAGTCCGCAACCAAACCCAAACATTAAGCTCTGCTGCCTCAGCATTCAAACCCCTCGGCTACCACTCCAATGGCTTCTCCCACACTGTTTTGGTTATCCCCTTCAGTGGCTCCAGAGACTAGCAGAAACTACCCTCCTCACCCACAACACCTAGGGCTGCTCATTCTGCCAAGAAACAGACTGCCCTAGACTGCAACATCTAGTCACATCAAAATGTTAAGCCCAGAAACAGGCCACACTACCTCTGCTGACTCCTATCACCTCCTCTACACACCAGGCAGAGCAGCTCCAACCAGACAAAGACGCCCCGAGCACCAAAACACACACTGAACTGGGGACAAAAGAGAAGTCACTGCAACAAGGAGGGCTCCTGGGACCACGCATGCCAATGGGCAAGGCAAAGGACAGGGCTCCGAGGGAGAACCTACGGCAGCCCTGAATAAGCAAAGAACCGTGCATGGTTCCAAAGAGATGTGGATGCAACGGGCAAGATGAACGGGCAAGATGAACGGGCAAGATGAACGGGCAAGATGAACGGGCAAGATGAGCCTTTTAAAGGCCTAAAGATGTAGAGGATGCATGGACCGAGTCAGAGTATAAGGATCAAGAAGACACCAAGACCTGCAGAAAATCTTAGACACGGCACAGTGACTACACAAACTAGACAACACCACATACAGGCTGGAACTGCCCTGCCCATACAGGGTTTGGGCTGACAAGTGGGCCCCTCTGTCTTCACCCACCCCAAGAGGACCCTCCCTGCACAGACCTCTCCCCTACGTTACCTTCCAAAACACCCTCTGCTATCCCCAAGCCGCCTCCCACTTCCAACTCTGCTCCCTCAACTTAGCTTTCAGACGGCCACAAATGAAGCTCTCCTCAGCCAAAGCAGCTCAAATCACATCCTATAATGGAAATAATGCTGCAGTCACTGGGTTCCTCTTCAGCATCTGCACAACAAAAAAACCCAACAAAACAGAAAAACACAGTGCCAGACATTCAGTACAACACTGCTCGCTGACAGCATCTTGTACTATGCCACCTAGCCCACTGCAAAACTGCATTCTGCTCACCTGCCCCTTGCTGGCTCAGACACCAGGACAGGCAGTTGTCACAGCCTAGGGCACCTGCAGTTCCAAGGCGCAAAACAGCTTTTGTGTCAACGAGCAAGCTTCGGTTCCATGCTCCTCCTCACAACGACTCCGTCTACCCTCAGAGGCTCACCCTCTTTCCAGAAGCTCCGCAAACAGCATCTGCCAGAACCAGAAATGCAAGGCTGAGTTGCTACATAGTACGGGGCTCTTAGACACCAATCCAGACAACCACCTCAACTTCTCACACCATTTAGCTGACACGAAGCTTGGCCCCTAGGAATCAGCATGATGAACCTGCAAGAAAACACATGCTTGCACATAACCCAAAGAGAAAGGAAGCTCCAGGCATATCCCACCTCCCGCTACGTTACCTTGACCGCTCACCCACCCGGCCACCATCATCTTGGGCTGTCATGTCGAGGATGTGCTCCACCTGTAAGCCACAAGCAGTAAAGGACTTCAGAGGCTGCAAGACACAGGAGCCAAAACTGCTGCTTCATGCAACTCACCCGTGCTCTCCTTATCCAAGCCAGCTCCTCCGACACTCTCCTGCTTTGCCCATTGCTGTGTACCTTCAAAGCAAAACCAAAACCCATTATCTAGTAATACAGCCACCTATCACATCTTCCCACAAACACCACAGCAGACCCACCTCACTGTGACATCCTACCCTCACGCAACTCCATCTCTGGTGTGGACGTCAGACCTCTATATCTGAAAAACAACAGCAAAGCAGTCACCCTGATACTCAGCAATAACCAAAGTATTCCAAGCCTCTTGCATGCTTTTACGCAGACCGCCCCGACTGCTCACTACAGCCAAGAAAAGCTAGTCCACAACCAAACCCAAATATTAATTGTCTCTCCCTTGACATTCAAACCCCTTTGCTACCTCTCCAATGGCTTCTCCCACACTGTTTTGGTTGTCGCCTCTGTGGCTCCACACCACACCTACAGCTGCTCATTCTGCCAAATAACAGACAGCCCTAGACTGCAATGTCCTGTCACATCAAAACATCAAGAACAGAATAGGGCCAGAGTACCTCTGCTGACTCTTATTGCCCCTTCTACGCACCAGGCAGAGCAGCTCCAACCAGACACAAAGACACCCCGAGCACGAAAACACACACCGTGAAATGGGGACAGTTATGGCAACAGGAAGGACTCCATGGACCACACATGCCAACAGGCAAGGCAAAGGACAGGGCTCTGAGGGAGAACCTACAGCAGCCCTGAATAAGCAAAGAACCATGCATGGTTCCAAAGAGATGAGGATGAACGGGGCGAGATGAGGATGAACGGGGCGAGATGAGGATGAACGGGGCGAGATGAGGATGAACGGGGCGAGATGAGGATGAACGGGGCGAGATGAGGATGAACGGGGCGAGATGAGGATGAACGGGGCGAGATGAGGATGAACGGGGCGAGATGAGGATGAACGGGGCGAGATGAGGATGAACGGGGCGAGATGAGGATGAACGGGGCGAGATGAGGATGAACGGGGCGAGATGAGGATGAACGGGGCGAGATGAGGATGAACGGGGCGAGATGAGGATGAACGGGGCGAGATGAGGATGAACGGGGCGAGATGAGGATGAACGGGGCGAGATGAGGATGAACGGGGCGAGATGAGGATGAACGGGGCGAGATGAGGATGAACGGGGCGAGATGAGGATGAACGGGGCGAGATGAGGATGAACGGGGCGAGATGAGGATGAACGGGGCGAGATGAGGATGAACGGGGCGAGATGAGGATGAACGGGGCGAGATGAGGATGAACGGGGCGAGATGAGGATGAACGGGGCGAGATGAGGATGAACGGGGCGAGATGAGGATGAACGGGGCGAGATGAGGATGAACGGGGCGAGATGAGGATGAACGGGGCGAGATGAGGATGAACGGGGCGAGATGAGGATGAACGGGGCGAGATGAGGATGAACGGGGCGAGATGAGGATGAACGGGGCGAGATGAGGATGAACGGGGCGAGATGAGGATGAACGGGGCGAGATGAGGATGAACGGGGCGAGATGAGGATGAACGGGGCGAGATGAGGATGAACGGGGCGAGATGAGGATGAACGGGGCGAGATGAGGATGAACGGGGCGAGATGAGGATGAACGGGGCGAGATGAGGATGAACGGGGCGAGATGAGGATGAACGGGGCGAGATGAGGATGAACGGGGCGAGATGAGGATGAACGGGGCGAGATGAGGATGAACGGGGCGAGATGAGGATGAACGGGGCGAGATGAGGATGAACGGGGCGAGATGAGGATGAACGGGGCGAGATGAGGATGAACGGGGCGAGATGAGGATGAACGGGGCGAGATGAGGATGAACGGGGCGAGATGAGGATGAACGGGGCGAGATGAGGATGAACGGGGCGAGATGAGGATGAACGGGGCGAGATGAGGATGAACGGGGCGAGATGAGGATGAACGGGGCGAGATGAGGATGAACGGGGCGAGATGAGGATGAACGGGGCGAGATGAGGATGAACGGGGCGAGATGAGGATGAACGGGGCGAGATGAGGATGAACGGGGCGAGATGAGGATGAACGGGGCGAGATGAGGATGAACGGGGCGAGATGAGGATGAACGGGGCGAGATGAGGATGAACGGGGCGAGATGAGGATGAACGGGGCGAGATGAGGATGAACGGGGCGAGATGAGGATGAACGGGGCGAGATGAGGATGAACGGGGCGAGATGAGGATGAACGGGGCGAGATGAGGATGAACGGGGCGAGATGAGGATGAACGGGGCGAGATGAGGATGAACGGGGCGAGATGAGGATGAACGGGGCGAGATGAGGATGAACGGGGCGAGATGAGGATGAACGGGGCGAGATGAGGATGAACGGGGCGAGATGAGGATGAACGGGGCGAGATGAGGATGAACGGGGCGAGATGAGGATGAACGGGGCGAGATGAGGATGAACGGGGCGAGATGAGGATGAACGGGGCGAGATGAGGATGAACGGGGCGAGATGAGGATGAACGGGGCGAGATGAGGATGAACGGGGCGAGATGAGGATGAACGGGGCGAGATGAGGATGAACGGGGCGAGATGAGGATGAACGGGGCGAGATGAGGATGAACGGGGCGAGATGAGGATGAACGGGGCGAGATGAGGATGAACGGGGCGAGATGAGGATGAACGGGGCGAGATGAGGATGAACGGGGCAAGATGAGGATGAACGGGGCAAGATGAGGATGAACGGGGCAAGATGAGCCTTTTAAAGGCCTAAAGGTGCAGAGGATGCACAGAACAAGTACCAAAACATGGATCAAGAGGACTTCAAGACCTGCAGAACATCTCAGACACAGCATGCATGGTGACTACACAAACTAGACAACACCAGATAGAAGCTGGAACTGCCCTGCCCGTGCAGGGCTTGGGCTGACAAGTAGGCCCCTCTGCCTTTGCTCACCTCAAAAAGACTCTCCCTGCACAGACCTCTCCCCTAGGCTACCTTCAAAACCCATCCCCGCTATCCCCAAACCGCCTCCCAACTCTGCTCCCTCAACTTAGCTTTCAGACGGCCACAAATGAAGCTCTCCTCAGCCAAAACAGCTCAAATCACATCCACTAGTGGAAATAATCCTGCAGTCACTGGGTTCCTCTTCAGCATCTACAAGAGGAAATACAAATAGGAAGACATATTGCCAACCATCAACACCACACTTCTCACTGAAAACATCTGGTTCTTTGCCACCTCACCCACTGCAAAACTCACATGCTGCTCACCTGCCCTTTGCTCGCTCAAACATCAGGATGGGCAGCTGTCTCGGCCCGGGGCACCTGCAGTTCCAAGAGGCAAAATGGCTTTTGTGCTGATGAGAAATATACAGTCCCATACACCTGCTCACAACAAACCAGTCTCCCCACAGACGCTCACCCTCTTTCCAGAGGCTCCCCAAACAGCGCATGCCAGAACCAGAAATGCAAGGCTGAGTTGCTACATAGCACTGGGCTCCTAGACACCAATCCAGACAACCACCTCACCTTCTCACACCATTTAGCTGACACGAAGCTTGGCCCCTCTAAATCCGCATGATGAACCTGCAAGAAAACACATACTTGCACATAACCCAAAGAGAAAGGAAGCTCCAGGCAAATCCCAACTCCTCCTACATTACCTTGACTGCTCACACACCTGGCCACCATCATCTTGGGCTGCCATGTCGAGGATGCGCTCCACCTGTAAACCACAAGCAGTAAAAGACTTCAGAGGCTGCAAGACACAGGAGCCAAAACTGCTGCTTCATGCAACTCACCTGTGCTCTCCTCATCCAAGCCAGCTCCTCCGACACTCTCTTGCTTTGCTCATTGCTGCGTGCCTTCAAAGCAAAACCAAAATCGATTATCTAGTTGTAGAGCCACCGGTCACATCTTCCCACCGACAACCACAGCAGACCCACCTCGCTCTGACACTCTACCTGCACAGAACTCCACCTGTGCCCACCCGCTCACAGGTCAGCCCTCTACTTCTGAAAAACACAACAGCAAAGGAGTCGCCCTCACACTCAGCAAGGACCAAAGAATTCCAAACCTCTTGCCTGCTTTTACTCCCACTGCCTCGACTGCACAGTAGAGTCAAGCAAAGATAGTCCACAACCAAACCCAAACGTTAATTGCCGCCTTCTCAGCATTCAACCCTCTTTGCTACCTCTCCAATGGCTTCTCCCACACAGATTTGGTTATCCCCCTCCATGGCTCCAGAGACTAGCAGAAACTACTCTCCTCACCCACCACACCAAGGGCTGCTCATTCTGCCATGTAACAGACTGCCCTAGACTGCAACATCTAGTCACGTCAAAATGTTAAGCCCAGATTCGGGCCACACTACTTCTGCTGACTCCTATTGCCTCCTCCAAACACCGGGCAGAGCAGCTCCAACCAGACACAAAGACGCCCCGAGCACCAAAACACACAAGACTAACACTGTGAAATGGGGACAAAAGAGAAGTCACTGCAACGAGGAGGGCTCCTGGGACCACGCATGCCAATGGGCAAGGCAAAGGACAGGGCTCCGAGGGAGAACCTACGGCAGCCCTGAATAAGCAAAGAACCGTGCATGGTTCCAAAGAGATGTGGACGCAACGGGCAAGATGAACAGGTAAGATGCCCCTTTTGAAGACCTAAAGATGCTGAGGATGCACGGACCAAGTCCGAGTATAAGGATCAAGAGGACATCAAGACATGCAAAAAAATCTGAGGCACAGCACGGTGACTACACATACTAGACAACACCACCAGATACAGGCTGGAACTGCCCTGCCCGTGCAGGGTTTGGGCTGACAAATAGACCACTTGGCCTTCACCTGCCCCAAGAGAACTCTCCCTGCACACACCTCTGTCCTAGGCTACCTTCAAAACCACTCCATGCTAACCCCAAGCCACCTCCTGCTTATCAACTCTGTTCCCTCAACTTAGTTTTCGGAAGGCCACCACTGAAGCTCTCCTTGGCCAAAGCTGCATAAGTCAGGTCCACTAATGCAATTAATTCTGAAGTCACCGGATTCCTCTTCAGTGTCTACAAGAAAAAAAGAAACAGAAAAGCACAGCGTCAAAACATGAGACCACTCTGGCTTTAGGAGCTCAATTCAAGAATAGCAGTGCCCTAGCTAACATAAAGTTTTATCCCCCATATGGTGCCAGCAACAAACTGTAGAGACTCTAAAATGAATGCATCGCCATCCCCCACCCCCACAATGAAGAACAGCAACAAGTTGCCCCACAGACAATGTAATGCTAAAAAGAAAAGCTTACCATTCCAGCATGCCCTCATCAGACACAAGGAGTTAAAACAGCAGCAGAGCTCCAATCTCAAGGGGAAACCCGAGGCTGAATGACCACCCTAGCCAAGGCCTGGGGCTTATATACACCCTGGCCCTTCACACACATCACCTGTGAATGGGGTGGGGCGAACTCTCTCAAAGGTATAAATATGGTCTGGGGATCAGCTGTGTTTGATTGACTCTACTCTACATTCTCGGCAAGAGCCCTGCTGTTACTATGCCTGAAAGCATCCCTGTGAGAAATAATAGCATGTGTGCTTTCGCTGTACTGCTGCTTGTTGCAACAGTGATGGGACTAGATAGCAAACATTTTAAAGGTGGACTTTTTAGTTCCTTTCATTTATTGTGCTGCTAAAATTTTTGTCTCCTGGGATCCCTATAATCCTGCCCTTTTATTTCTCTGTGCTCTTTTCTCTTTTTTCCCCAGTCTTCAGTATCTGTTCTCTGCCCGTGCTTTTTTTTTTTTTTCCATCTTTGTCCTATTCTGTATTTCTCATTCTTTTCCCCCACAATTTCACTGGCTTGATCCTTGCAGTTTGTTCTTTCTCTGCACCTGAAAATGCTTTGCTTTTCTTTCTCTCTTTTTTTTTCTCTCTTTTCATCTCTCTTTTTCTTTCTCTATCTCTGTGTATTGCTCACTGTTGCTGTTCCAGCTTTTACATTCACTCTGTATCTCGACGCTCTCCTTTACTCCTCTTGCTGTTTCTGAATCTTTGTGCTAGTCCTTGCCCTTTTCTATAATCCTCTGTCTGTCTGTAGGGCTCCTTGTGCCTTTCAAAATAGTCAGCTCTTTTTTATGTATAAATGTAGCTGTATAACACTCTTAAGCTGAAATGTTCCTCTAAGCTTCTGCTCAGAGAAGTGCTGTGGAAAAGGTCTGTGTGTTGATATCTTCAAGATGTCTGAAGTAGTAGAGCTTTAGGGCATTTTCTTCCCCTCTCCTCCTACCTGGCTCAGCGCTCTGTAACTCAGAGGCACAGGACCCGAGCTGACTTCCTTTTTGTACGTGCCTGGGATTCACGGGCCCCTGATGCTGGAGCCTGACTAATGATGTTGCGGCAGCGATCGCATCGAGTTAGTTCTGTGAGAGGAAGGGCCGCAACTCAGCTGATAGAAGCAGAGGCTGTCTCTGTCATTGACGTAAATACAGGAGGTTCGGAACCTTTCCTCTTATGTCTGGGGTCTGCTATTACGGTTAGCTTCTCAGCCTAGACATTTTAGCCTGATGACTACACAAAAGATGGGGCTGCATGCAATGGTAAGGTTGGGAGAAGGGCAAGAATAGAACCAATAACAAAAAGTTGAAAATGCCCTTTAGAGTTTGCTGATTCGTTGGCTGCTGAGAAATAGCACAGTCTCTGCGATTTTGCTCCTGTATGAGACAGATCAAAGGTGCTTAATCGATGCTCAATTCTATCTAAATGGTGCATAAGAATATGATTATGCAATGCGTAGAATCATAGAAGCAGGACCTGGTGTTTGGCCTTGTTAAACCTCATGCCACTGGACTCAAGGGAGGTTGTTCTCCCTCTGTACTCAGCAATGGTGAGACTGCTCCTTGAATCCTGTGTTCACTTCTGGGCCCCTCACCACAAGAAGGATATTGAGGCTCTGGAGTGAGTCCAGAGAAGAGCAACAAAGCTAGTGAAGGGGCTGGAGAAAAGACCTTATAAGGAACAGTTGAGAGAGCTGGGGGTGTTTAGCTTGGAGAAGAGGAGGCCGAGGGGAGACCTCATTGCTCTCTACAACTACCTACAAGGAGATTGTAGAGAGGAGGGAGCTGGCCCTTTCTCCAAAGTGACAGGGGACAGGACAAGAGGGAGTGGCCTCAAGCTCTGCCAGGGGAGATTTAGGCTAGACATTAGGAAAACTTTTTCATGGAAAGGGTAGTTAGGCAGTGTCAGAGGCTGCCCAGTGAGGGGGTTGATTCACCTTCCCTGGAGGTGTTTAAGGCACAGATGGACAAGGTGCTGAGGGGCATGGTTTAGTGTTTGATAGGAACGGTTGGACTCGATGATCCTGTGGGTCTCTTCCAACCTGGTTGTTCTATGACACTATGACTCTGCCCATGGAGCAGCCTCTTCAGATCGCTTTGGAGCATCCCAACCCTCCAGCAGTTCCACGCTTCTCCCCAGCTTAGTGTCATCCTCAAACTTGCTAAGAGAGCACTCGATGCCTTCATCCGGGTCATTGATAAAGACATTGAATAGGGCTGGACCCAGCACTGAGCCCTGGGGAACACCGCTTATCACTGGCCTGCAGCTAGATTTAACACCATTTCCTACCACTCTCTGGGCCCTCCATCCAACCGGTTTTCCACCCGGGAGAGTGTGCGCCTGTTTAGGCCAGAGGTGACGGTTTCTGAAGCAGAATGCTGTGAAAAACTGTGTTGGAATTTGAAGGACAGAGAATGAAGGACGAAGAGAAGCGCAGCCTGAATTGATTAGCTCGTCTCTCTGCTGCCTCCGGGTGGCACAATCGCGGTACTGCAGGGCGTACCGATAAACGCTGCTCTCTGCTGCCACCGGGTGACCGAAAAGCGGTACTGCGGCCCGGGTGCCGCATGCGCAGTGGAGAGAGCCAAGCTCTCTGCTGTCAGTGGGAAACTTTAAATGTCATGTGTTGGTGGTTTAATGAAAGTTTTTTATATGAGTAGCACGGCTAGGCTTGACTTAAATCACGTAAGTTAACTGCATATACTTTATTTATCCATTAAGTGTCAATAATCCTTGTTAAAAACTTGTCCAGATTACAGTGAATATTTTACTCTCTGAGATACGATTTTAAGCAGCATATCAATGAGATCCATACAACACAGGTTCACAAAAGGCAGGTCTTGCCTAACAAATCTGATCACCTTCTGTGATAAAGTAACTCAAAGTAAGTCTCTAGGAAGGTCTGGGGGCCTTTAGAAGGGTTCTGGGGAGATCTAGAAGGGTTCTGGGGGTCTCTGGAATGGCCTGGGGGCCTTTAGAAGGGTCCTGGGGGTCTCTAGAATGGTCTGTGGGCCTTAACCCTAACCCAACAGTAACCCTAAACCTAACCCCTAACCCTAAACCAAAAGCTAAACGTAACGCTAATCTTAACCCTGACCTTTGATCCCTGACCTTTGATGCCTTGACCCCCGAACCCTGACCTTTAACCAATTCATCCTTGACCTTTTACCCTTACCCTTGACCTCTGACTCCTGACCTTTTGACCTGACTTTTGAGCCTTTTGACCTGACATTTTGACCTTTTGACCTGATCTTTTGACCCTGACCCGTACCCCGACACTGACCTCTGAACCCAACCTTGACCCCGACACTGACCCTAACCCCACCCCTTACTATGATATCTGACCCCTGACCTCGACCCTGACCCCTGACCCCATCCCCGATCACAGCTCCAACCCTGACTCCTGACCCTGACCTTGACCCCAACCCTGACACTAACTACAACCCTGACCCTAAACCTGACCCCTGACTCTGACACTGATCCTGACCTTGACCCCAACTCCTGACGCTAACATCGACACTGACCACGACCCTGACCCCGAACCCGGCACTGACCCCGACCCTGACCCCGATGCCAACCATGACCCTAACCCCGACCCTGATCCCTGACCACTGACCTCGACCCTGACCCTAACCCTGATCCCTGACCACAACCCTGACCCTTACCCCAACCCTGATCCTGACCCCTGACCCTTGACCTGGCACTGAGCCTGACCCCGACCTTGACCCCAACCCCTGACCTTAACATTGATGCTGACCACGACCCTGACTGCAACACCGACCCTGACCCCTGACCCCGACACTGACACCGACACCAACCCCTGATCACAACCCTGACCCTTACCCCAACCCCGACACTGACCTATCCCGACCCTGATCCCTGACCATGACCCTGACCCTTACCCCGGCACTGACTTTGATCCTGATCCCTGACCTCAACCCTGACCCCAATCCTTACCCCAACCCTAACCCTGACCTCGACACTGACCCGGACACTGACTGCTGACCCCGACCTTGACCCCGACTCCTGACCCTAGCCCCGACACTGACCCTGACCTTGACCCTTACCCCCACCCCTGACCCCTATTCTGACCCCGACCCTTACCCTGACACCGACCCCAACACCTGACCCCAACCTTGACCCCGACACTGACCCTAACCCCATCCCTGACTCTGATCCCTGACCTTGACCACGACCGTAGCCCTGACCCCAACACTGACCCTGAACCCGACCCTGTCCCTGACTCCTGATCCCGACCTTGACACCAATGCTGACCATGACCCTGACCATTACCCCGATCCTGACTCCTGACCCTGACTCTTACCCCAACACCAACCCCGACATTGACCCTAACCCCATCCCTGACTCTGACCCCTGACCTCAACCTTGACCACAACCCTACCCTTGACCCCAACCCTGACACTAACCCCGACCCTGACCCTGTCCCTGACTCCTGACCCTAACATTGACCCTGATCTCTGACCCTGATCTCGACCCCAACCCTAACCCTGACCCTAACACTGACCCCGACCCTGACCCCTGATACAAACCTTGAACCAGACGCTGACCACGACCCTGACCCTGACCTGGACACCAACCCTGACCTTTCGACCTGACCTGTTGACTTTTTGACCTTCTGACCTGACCTTTTGACCTGACCTGTTGACTTTTTGACCGGGCCTTTTGACCTTACCTTTTGACCCCAATCCCGACCCTGACTCCTGACCCCAACCTTGAAACTAACTCTGACCCCAACCCCAACGCTGACCCCGACACTGACCATGACCCTGACCCTTACCCCAACACTGACCCTAACCCCATCCCTGACTTTTATACCTGACCCCTGACCAGAAGCCTGACCCTGATACTAACCCCAACCCTAACCCTGACCCACACACTAACTCTGACCCTGACCCATGACCCCGACCCCGATCCCCACCCCAACCCTAACCTCAACCCTGATCCTGACACTGACTCCTGACCCGACCTTGACCCCGACTCTAACCCCGACACTGACCACGACCCATACCCTGACCCCAACACTGACACTGACCACAACCCTGACCCTTACCTCGACACCGACCCCTGACCCCGACCTTGACACCGATGCTGACCCTAACCCCATCCCTGACTCTGATCCCTGACACCGACCCTGACACTAACCCCGACCCTGATCCTGACACTGACTCCAACCCTGACCCCGATGCTGACCCCGACTCCGGTACTGACCCCAACCCCGACGCAAACCACGACACCACCCCTGACAATAACCCCAACCCTAACCCTGATGCCAACCTTGACCCTGACCCTAATCCCGACACTGACCACGTCCCAGACCCTGACCTGGACACCGACCCTGACCTTTTGACCCTGTCCCCCAACCCTGACCCTTACCCTGACCCCAACCTTGACACTAACTCTGACCCCAACCCCGACGCTGACCACAACCCTGACCACAACCCTGATCCCAACACCGACCTTGACCCCGACCCTGACACTAACCCCAACTCTAACCCTGACCGCGACACCGACCCTGACCCCAACCCTGAACCCAGCACTGAGCCCAACCCTCATCCCCACTCCGACCCTGACTCCTTACCCCGACCCCTGACCGCTGACCTTGACCCTGACCCCGAGCCCAACCCTGATCCCTGACCTCGACCCTGACACTAATCCCGACACTGACCCCGACCCTGAACCCCACCTTGACCCCAACCCCATCCCTAACTCTGATATCTGACCCCTGACCTCGACCCCGACCTTGACCCTGACCCTGATCCCAACTTTTACCCCACCCCCTAACCCTAACATCGATGCTGACCCCGACCCTGACCCCAACTCCTTACCCTGACACTGACACCGACCCCTGATGCTGACCCTGACCCCAGCCCTGATCCTGACCCTGGACCCGGCACTGAGCCTGACCCCGACCTCGATCCTGACACCGATCCCCTGACCCCCACTCTGACACTTACCCATGACCCCAATCCTGACCCTTGACCCCAACCCCTGACCCTAACATCGACGCTGACCACGACCCCGACCTCGACCCTGACCACAACACCAACCCTGACCCTGAACCCAGCACTCATCCCAACCCCTGACCACAACCCTGACCCTTACCTCAACCCCGACACTGACCTATCCCGATCCTGACCCTGACCATGACCCTGACCCTTACCCCGGCACTGAGCTTGACCCTGACTCCTGACCCCGACACTGACCCTGATCCCTGACCTCAACCCTTACCCCAACCCCAACCCTCACCCTGACCCCTGACCTCGACACTGACTGCTGACCCTGACCCTAGCCCCGACACTGACCCCGACTCCTGACCCCTGACCTCGACACTGACTGCTGACCCCAACCCTAGCCCCGACACTGACCCCGACTCCTGACCCCTGACCTCGACACTGACTGCTGACCCCGACCCTGACCCTAGCCCCGATGCTGACCACGACCCTGACCCTTACCCCAATCCCTGACCCCGATTCTGACCCCAACCCTGACTCCTGACACCGACCCCAACCTTGACACTGACCCTAACCTCATGCCTGACCTGACCCCAACGCTGACCCTGAACCCGACCCCGTCCCTGACCCTTAGCCCGACACCAACCCCCCCATTGACCCTAACCCCATCCCTGACTCTGATCCCTGACCCCTGACCTCGACCTTGACCACGACCCTAACCTTGATCCCGACCCCTGACCCTAACATTGACCCTGACCACGACCCTGATCACGACCCCGGCACTGACCCTGATCCTGACACCAACGCTGACACTAGCCCTGACCCTGACACTAACACTGACCCCAACCCTGACCCCTGACACCAACCTTGACCCCAACCCTGCCCACGACCCTGACCTGGACACCAACCCTGACCTTTTGACCTGGCCTTTTGGCCTGACCTGTTGACCTTTTGACCTGGCCTTTTGGCCTGACCTGTTGACCTTACCTTTTGACCCCAACCCTGACCCAGATCCCGACCCTGACTCCTGACCCCAACCCCGACGCTGACCTCGACCCTGACCACAACCCTGACACCAACCCTGACCCCAACCCTGACCTTAACCTTGATCCTGACCCGGACTTCGGCACTGAGCCCGACCCTTACCCCGACACTGACCCTAACCCCATCCCTGACTTTTATACCTGACCCCTGACCAGAACCCTGACCCTGACACTTACCCTGACACTGACCCCGACCCCAACCCTAACCCTGACCCACACACTAACTCTGACCCTAACCCTGACCTGTGACCCCGACCCTGATCCCCACCCCAACCCTAACCTCGACCCTGACTCCTGACCCGACCTTGACCCCAACACTGACCACGACCCATACCCTGACCCCGGCGCTGACCCCTATCCCTGACCATGACCACAACCCAAACCCTGACCCCAACCATGACCCTGACGCTGACCTTGACCCCAACCCTAACCCCGACACCGACCATGACCCGGACCCTGACCTGGACACCAACCCTGACCTTTTGACCCTGTCCCCAACCCTGACCCCGACACCAACCCCTGACCCCAATCCCGACCCCGACCTTGACACTAACTCTGATCCCAACCCTGACGCTGACCACAACCCTGACCCCTGACCACAACCCTAATCCCAACACCGACCTTGACCCCGACCCTGACACTAACCCCAACTCTAACCCTGACACTAACCCCAACTCTAACCCTGAACCCCACCCTGACTCCTTACCCCAACCCTGATCCCTGACGACAACCCTGACCGTTATCCCGACCCCAACCCTGACCCCGACCCAGACCCCGACCCTGACCCCAACACTGACTCCTGACCCCGACCCTAACTTGTATAAACCTCACTGCATCCCAATGTGAAAACCAGTTCACTCTGCACAATGGCTCCATTAAGTACCTTTACAGAATAGAGATTGCCAATTGTATTTAACTGTGCCAAGCCACGTGACGATTTTGGAACAACTTCTAGAAATGGTAGATGCCAAGTTAGGGCTGAGCTGTTTACAGTAAAATTGTAGCACTTTTGTTAGGCACTGTGGTCTGAAATATCATGTAATAAAATACATAAAATATGGAAAAAAAAAAAAAAAACCCTCACGATTGTTATCCCGAGAGTACTATCAGAAAAGCAGCACAGCAAAGTATTTCGATCAAAGCGTAAACCAAATTATCTGTTTTCCTAAACTGAAAACACACAACAGGAAATTCCACGACGGAACACAGAGCCGCGCACAGCTTGGCAAGGAAGAGCATTATTCAGTTTCTATTTTACTCACTTGACCAAAAAGCAGTGTTTCTGGACCACGTTCATTTACCCTGCCCGAACAACCTTAACCCCCCTGCCAGAGCTCACTAGTTGTTGCTTTTTAAACAAGGTTTTCTACATAAAACTACTTGGAACAGCCACCACATAAATGAAAACATTTTCTAAATATATAACAGTACAATTCTTGCAGAAGTAGGCACTACATCTAAACCCTCTTCTCTCTACTCAAAACATTTTCAGTTCTGAGCAGGAGTTAAACACCAACAGAAAAGCACAAAAGAGGGTAGAAATTCAACCCCCACCCCCACCGACACTCCCATTCAGTAACTCAACAGAACTCAGCAGTTCCACCTGGGGCAAAAAAGCTCCATACGTAGTTTTAGCTAGTGTATAGGAGTAGCTATTTCTTCCTGCTCTTGAGAAAACATCATCTAAACAGTAGATAAAGCAGCATCAACCAAATTATCCTAATTTACACGATTGCAGTTTTCCTCAAAAAAACTCTGACAGATCTATGCAGTTGGATTACCCCAAACACCACACTCATCCATATCCTCTAATTCTGTTTTTTGTTACCATTTCCAATAACTTGCCTGGTACAGTTGTCACAGCCCTACTGGTGAATAGTTTACTAACTGTCCCCAGAAGTATTTTTCATACTGCTCTCATATTTACCTCCTCTGAGTCCTCTGGTACTGAAGTAGATTAAGAAAAAAAAAATCCTGGCAATAAAGGCAAGCTAATCTTATTTAGGCTGAGCCTAAGCCCTTAGGGCCCCAGTAGATTAAAAAAAAATAGCTAAAAAAAAAAATCCCTATTTCTACTAATAATACAGGAACAAAGAAAGACAACATTGGCTGCAAATGTTTGTGGTAACATTTCTCTGAAGCTGCCTGACTGCAAAACAATTTTACTCTAAGACTAAAAAGCAAATCCACAAGCAAAATCATTACCTGAATCTCACAGAAGATACCATAACAGTGGCTCAAATGCACCACGAAGAAAACCACACAACTGTTCAAAACCCAGCGCAGAAAGGAAAGAAGGCAGGATTCTGCAGCCCCTTCCTTCACTGAATGCTCGAGCTGCAGGTGAGAGTCAGCTCGAAATCAAGAGGCCTTTTAAGGGGCAAACCCTTCACCTGTACCTAATTGCTGACGATGGCTGTGGCACAGACTTAACCAACCCAACTATTACCTTCAGAGGTTTCTGAACAAAACCCACCCTTTTAACAAGAAAAACTATAGCATCTCACTTAGGATGGGTAAGAAATTACTCCTAAATATAAAATCTTGGTGGTTTACTGAAAGCTCATGTATGACAGCCAGGCTTGACTGAAATTATATAAAATTACATATGTTATTAAGCCACTAAACATCAATTACCATTGTTAAAAAACTGTACAGATTAAAAGATTCCTTCCATATTCTAGGTGCTGAGACACAGTGCATTGAAGTGTATTGGTAACAGTTACATACAATATGTTTTACATAAGCATAGTCCCATCTAACATTTAGATAGAACTGAACTTCTATTAAACTTCTTTCATCTGTCTCATGCAGTAGCAAATTCAGAGACACTGCCATTTCTGAGCAGCGGGACGAGCAGCAAACTCTAAAGGGCGTGTTCCACTGTTTCTTCTCCATCCTCTTCTTGCCATTTTCCCAGCAGTCTTCCTGTCACGTTCAGTCACCTCTTATGCGAAGTCACGAGACTAAAACTCAAGTCCAATAAAGCTGTCAGAGAGAAAATAAAAAAGTGAGCAGACATAAGAGGAAAGGCTGTGTATCCCTGCCCTCCTCTGGGCCCTGCACAGCACCCCAGGCAGGGACAGGAGGGTTTGGGGGGAACGGGAGGGACATGTGGCGCTGTCCCACTCCCAGTTCCAGCCTGCACGGCATGTGTGGCATGTGTGACATGTTGCTTGTGTGTGCAAGGCATGCAAGCACTTCCCCCTCTCTCGACAGGGCCAACACACACTTGTCCCTCTCTCAAAAGGGCTGACAGACACTTGTCCCTCTCTCAAAAGAGCCAACACTTGTCCCCCTCCCGAAAGGGCCGACACACACTTGTCCCCCTCCCGAAAGGGCCGACACACACTTGTCCCCCTCCCGAAAGGGCCGACACACACTTGTCCCCCTCCCGAAAGGGCCGACACACACTTGTCCCCCTCCCGAAAGGGCCGACACACACTTGTCCCCCTCCCGAAAGGGCCGACACACACTTGTCCCCCTCCCGAAAGGGGCCAGAATACACTCGTCCCCCTCCCGAAAGGGGCCAGAACACACTCGTCCCCCTCCAGAAAGAGCCAGAACACACTCGTCCCCCTCCAGAAAGAGCCAGAACACACTCGTCCCCCTCCCGAAAGTGCCGACACACACTCGTCCCCCTCCCGAAAGGGCCGACACACACTCGTCCCTCTCCCGAAAGGGCCGACACACACTCGTCCCTCTCCCGAAAGGGCCGACACACACTCGTCCCTCTCCCGAAAGGGCCGACACACACTCGTCCCTCTCCCGAAAGGGCCGACACACACTCGTCCCTCTCCCGAAAGGGCCGACACACACTCGTCCCTCTCCCGAAAGGGCCGACACACACTCGTCCCTCTCCCGAAAGGGCCGACACACACTCGTCCCTCTCCCGAAAGGGCCGACACACACTCGTCCCTCTCCCGAAAGGGCCGACACTTCCACCAACCCATAGACTCAACTTCCTATCCTAGGCTGACAAACTTAATTCCAGAGTATTATCGCCCACGAAGTGCCTGGTGGAGACTGCAGAGACCCTAGGGCCAGTGCATCATTCCACACAGAATGAGGAACAACAACAAATCATCCCATAACCAGAAACTCTAGGCAAAAGGCAAAGCACCCAGAAAAAAAACAAAGAAGGAAATCCAACATCTTGCCCCCTCCATGAGAAACACATGCATGGAAGTGAAAGGTGCGACGGCGAGGCAGCTCTTCCAGACACACACATCAGCGCCCGTTCAACAAGTGCCTGTCACCAAAGCCTCTGCAGGAAAAGGACTCAGCCTGGCAGAGAGGAGCAGCAATCGGGTGAGGAATTTTGGTTTAGTTCAGGCACATGATATTTATAGGAAGGAACAAAGCCTGGTTTGGCTTCCAGAGGACAAGATGCCTGAACGCAAAGCGAGACCACGGAAACCACACGGCATTTTCCATGTGCCGTGCCTCAGATGGAGCTCGCCCCTGCCCGCATGTCAAGCATAACAAGAACGGAGCCGAGTGTAAGATCGAGACCGAGCAGCCGCACAAAAGCAAAAGCTCCCACTCTTCTCTGCCTGTCAAGAGAGCGGAGAATGACAAGCCTCCCCTCCTACAATCACACGCACGCCCATCTGCGCCGGCATCTACCTGAAACATCAGGAGGCTTTGACATGGTCAGTGGCCGGTTGCCGGGCTTCACTCCTATGCTGTGGTATTTATTCGCACACCGTGTTTGCCTCGTGAACCTGTGAAAACAGCAATCAAAGTGAAAGGAAGCAAATGTTTGCAGGTTTGACGAGGGTGAAACTGGCAGTGGGGGGGATCATCGGTGCTCATTCCGATCCCAAGACTACGCTTGTAGAGCTCAGAAACCCAGCCAGCTCGGCAGGGCTGCCTCTGTCATTTGCAGAGCTGGTTTTGCTCGCTGGGTTTGGCAGCTTTTTTCAGAGCAGCTGCAAAGTTAACTTGAAGTCAGTTTGCAACAGGGAAACTTGAAAGAACGGTCTGAAGGCAGCTAAACAGCAACACTGGCTCCTTTAGTGTGCTCTCACATAATCCCTCTTGGGGTTACTTCATAGTTCCCTTTTTGTTGCTGGCGCCACGAACGATTTTGTTCCCCACGTTGCAAGCAACGCTTCCCTTCGCACAGGTTCGGATGGTGAAGCACATCACACTCTATTACTGTCATCTCAATCTGGCATGGCAATGTCGTCACGCACTAGCTGGACACAGAGAACGCTCTGGCTCGCTCCATCAACTCGATCAATGGTAATTAGCAAAGACGAGTCCTGAGAAAGCCACGTACCTGAATGCTGCTCGCCCGGAGGTCACTGCCACGACGCTTCTCTCCCTCTCCCTGGAGAGGGGTCGGGATCCTGCAGGGGTTATCTCATCACCAACACTTCTGTCGGGTTCTTTCTGCTGACAGAGCAAAAGGAAGGAGTTGTTACGGCAAAGTACTCCAAGTAACTGTGCTTGAAATGAATCCCCAACCGACACTCCTGCCACTGTGCCCAACTCCCCAGTGCCCGGCAAGCTCCGAGCTGTACCAGGCAGGTCCGAGACCACCATGCTCCTCTAGCTCTTCCTGTCACTCCAAGACAGTCAGAGGTTTGGCTGGCAAAGCCCCTGGTACCATAGTATTGTCATCTCAATCTGGCATTAGCTAAACGTGATGCCAACATGCACTAACCCAAACCAGAGAACACTCCAGCTCGCGTTATCAAGGTCGGAGACGGTTGGAGAAGGCCAAGGAAGGTCAAAGAAGGTCAAGGCTGTCCTTTCTGCAGCAAGGACATTCTCCAGACTGGCTTTTGGGGCTGCGAGGAGAGAGAGAGATGTGCACAATATGTTAAGGAATTTTTAATGCTGCCTCGAATACCATCACAATGCTAACAGACTCATTTATCCAGTTACAGGTGACATTCGGAGCTTAAGTACAAAAACAGACAAACACCCCCAATCCCCCCAGCCACGCACAATGAACAATGATGTGATCAATGACAGAATCATGCCACTGGCGCAGAAGCCGGGCTGATACACCGAGCCCTCATCCACAGAGGAACAAACGGAAGCCGCTTCCCGAACCAGGAGTCGGCATCACTAACACCACCCGCACTCAGAGCCACAAAGTGAACGTTTCTCCTCTCACCTGAACAGCAATCGCTTCTGTTTCACCCGTGGGTGCCCTCCTCTTCTTCTGCTGTGAGCGTATGAGAGAGACGGGAAGGTTCCATAGAGCTCTGCAAAGATGAGGGACTTCTAAGTGGCATGTCTGCATATCCCCGAGGCACTTGAGGTACCTTAACTCTGCAGTCACTGTTAAGAATGCAACAATTCCCCTTCCGTACCGCTGTTATGGGACATAGTTTAACACAAACACTAAAAAGAAGTCTAAAAAGATGTTAAACCTCAAAATAGAAGAGAAGGTTATACAGGTATCCTGTGTAACTGGAAACAGAAATGTCTGAACCAAGAGGCTCTGCAGCAAGCGTAACGGATGTTGCACCGTTGTAAAATGCTGTGACACAGAAAGGTTTTAAATGCAAAGAAGCCTGGTTATAGAAGGGAATCAAAGAAGCGACCACCCTCCTGGTTCTCTCTACATTAACAACATAAAAGCACCTTCCAAATCTCCCCTTCCCCTCTCAGTGTGTGTGCGGTGTGCTTGCAGTGTGTCTGGTGTGTGTGTATGGTATGTACATGGCCCACACATAACATACACATGGAGTGTGTGGTGTGCATGGCATGTTGCCTGCATGTGGAAGGTGTGTGCGTGACATGTGCTTTACTGTTGTGGCATGAGCCTGGAATGGGCACGAAAGCAGTGGCGTATGTGTGGCATGTTGCTTGCATATGCAATATGTGCGTGGTATGTTCCTTGTGTGTGCAAGGCATGTGCGTGGCATGTGCATGGCTGGTGTGTCATCCTCATGGTGTGTGCTAGCGTATGCCTTGTGTGTGGATGTACACAGCATGTACATAACATGTGCATGGCCTGTGTGGCATATTGCGATATGTACAAGCGCTCTGGGGCGTGAGTGTTATGCTGCCTGCATATTCAAAGCATGTGCATGGGGTGATTGTGGCACTAGCCTGGCATGTGCATGGCGTGTGCATGGGGGCAGCACAATGTGCGCAGGGGCTGAATTGCATGTGTGTGGCGTGGCCTTGGCATGCGGCATGTTTATGGCATGTGGCGTGCACAGGTTCGGCTGGCGAAGCCTCTGGCACCCTAGTATTGTTGTCTCAATCCAGAGTTCACTGAATGCAATGCTGTCACATGCTAACACAAAGCAGAGAACACTCCGGCTCACACCGTCAACATGATCGATGGTGATTATCAAAGAGGAGTGAGTCCTGAGAAAGCCACATACCTGAAAGCTGCTGCCTTGGAGGGCACCGCCATGCCACTTCTTCCTCTCTCTCTAAGGAGGCCTCGGGATCCCACAGGAGCTCTCTCATCATCAATACTTCTGTCAGATTCTCTGTGGACAAAACAAAAAGAATCATAGAATCCATAGGTCGGAAAGGACCCACTGGATCATCAAGTCCAACCATTCCCATCAGTCAGTAAATGATGTCCCTCAGCACCTTGTCCACCCGTCCCTTAAACCCCTCCAGGGAAGGTGACTCAACCACCTCCCTGGGCAGCCTCTGCCAGTGCCCAATAACCCTTTCTGTCAACAATTTTATCCTGATGTTCAGCCAGAAGTTCCCCTGGAGGAGCTTGAGGCCATTCCATCACATCCTGTCCCCTGTCACTTGGGAGAAAAGCCCAGCTCCCTCCTCTCCACGACCTCCTTTCAGGTAGTTGTAGAGAGCAATGAGGTCTCCCCTCAGCCTCCTCTTCTCCAGGCTAAACCCCCCCAGCTCTCTCAGCCGTACCTCATAAGGCCTGTTCTCCAGCACCTTCCCCAGCTTCATTGCTCTTCTCTGGACTCGCTCCAAGGCCTCAACATCCTTCTTGAGGTGAGGGGCCTCATGCCACCTGTCCAGTCCAGAGGTGACAGTTTCTGAAGCAGAATGCTGCAAGAAACTGCATCAAAGGCTTCACTGAAGTCCAAGACTACATCCACTCGTCCAGTATGCAGGTCACTTTGTCACAAAAGGCGATCAGATTAGTTTGGCAAGACCTGCCTTTCATGAACCCGTGTTGACTAGGCCTGATCACCCGGTTCTCTGGCATGTGCCTCATAATAGCACTAAAGATCACCTGTTCCATGCGTTTTCCCAGCACTGAGGTCAGACTGACAAGCCTGGAGTTCCCTGGATTCTCCCTGCATCCCTGCTTATAGATGGGCACAACATCAGCCTCCAGTTCAGTGGAACTGCCCCAGTCAGCCAGGACTGCTGGAAGATGATGGAAAGGGGTTTGGCAGCACATCCACCAGCTCCCTCAACACCCTTGGGTGGATCCCATCTGGCCCCATGGACTTGTGGGTGTCTAGCTGGGCAAGCAAGGCTCTGATTATCTCCTCTTGGATCATGGGAGCCTCATTCTGCTCCTCTAACTCCTGGGTTTGTACACAGAGGGAACAACCTTCCTTACTATTAAAGACTGAGGCAAAGAAGGCATTAAGTACCTCAGCCTTGCCCTCATACTCTGTTGTCACTGTTGTTCCTTCTGCATCCAATAGGAACTGAATATTCTCCCGAGACCTACTTTTATTGCTAATGTATTTATGGAATGATTTTTTTTTTTACCTTTCACAGACTCAGCCAATTTGATTTCTAGTTGTCTCCCACAGGACTTTGACAACCAGCCTTCTCAACAGTACAAAGTCTGCTCACTGGCAGTTTAATGTGACTGTCTTGCTAATCCCCCTCCTCACCTCACCTAGAACAGAAAACCCCATCATCTCGTGATCGCTTTGTCCCAGGCGTCCTCCTACCACCATATTCCCCACAAGGCCTTCTCTGTTCACAAACAGCAGGTCCACAAGGGCAACTTCCCTTCTCAGCTCACTCACCAGTTGCGTGAGGAAGTTGTTTTCCACACACTTCAGGAACCTCCTAGACTGTTTCCTCTCCGCTGTACTGTCTTTCCAGCAGATATCCAGAAGATTGAAGCCTGCCACGAGGACAAGAGGTAATGACCTTGAGACGATCCCCAGTTGCTTATAGAAGAGCTCACCAGCTGCTTCTCCTTGTCTGGGTGGTCTGTAACAGACTCCATCACAACATCCACCTTCTTGAGGGCTCCTCTGATTTTAAACCACATCCTCACCATAATCGAGCTATCAAAGCAAAAGGAAGGAGCTGTTAGGGCAAAATACTCCAAGTAACCCTGCTTGAAATGAACCCCCCCTGCCCCTGCAGCTCTTGCCACCGCGCCCGACACCCCAAAAAAGTGACCACCCCGCCCCCCTCTTGCTGTCTCTAGACTGACAACACTAAAGTGCTTTCCAACCCTCCCTTTCCGCTCCTTCCCCTCCTTCTTTCCCCGCTTCTCCTCCCATTTTGCCCCCTGCTCCCGCCTGCTTTCCCCCTCCCACCCCTCCTGCCCTTCCCCGCCTCCTTCCACCCCTCCCAAGCGGGGATTTCCCACCCCGTGGGGACGCAGGCCAAGCGCAGACACAGCCCCGACCGCCCCTCAGCCCGAGCCCCGGGGGCAGCCAAACACGTCCCGGCCCCGGGCGGAGCGCGGCTCACGGACAGCGAGCCCCGAGCGGCGCCGCCGGACACACACAGCTCGCTCGCGCCGCTCCCTCCACCTCTCCGGGCGCCTCTCACTCACCCGAGCCCAGCCCTGCTCGAGCCGGTCACGCTGGGGCCCTGCGGGCGCACGGGGGTCGCTGCCCCTCTCCCAGCTCCAGCACCCCTTGACCGAAGGGCAGCGAAGAGCAGAGCAGTCCCGAAAGGCTGCGCGAGGATCCAAGCCGCCCCGAGAACTGCCCAGCCCCGCCCCTCCCGTCCCGTCCCGTCCCGGCTCGCCCGCCCCTGGGAGTCGTCCCGTCCCGCCCGCGCCCCGGGCTGCGGTACAGCTCAATGGCCACGAGGTGGCAGCACTGAGCATCCCATAAGTGCGCATGAGTGCCGGAGTACT
>JAUMJK010002060.1:0-22905 GCA_033558105.1 Coccyzus lansbergi
GAGGCAGACGTCATAGAGGCAGACGTCATAGAGGCAGACGTCATAGAGCCTCGAGGCAGACGTCATAGAGGCAGACGTCATAGAGGCAGACGTCATAGAGGCAGGACGTCGACTGGAGGCAGACGTCATAGAGGCAGACGTCATAGAGGCAGACGTCATAGAGGCAGACGTCATAGAGGCAGACGTCATAGAGGCAGACCTCGCCTGGGAGGCAGACGTCATAGAGGCAGACGTCATAGAGGCAGACGTCATAGAGGCAGACGTCATAGAGGCAGACCTCGCCTGGGAGGCAGACGTCATAGAGGCAGACGTCATAGAGGCAGACGTCATAGAGGCAGACGTCATAGAGGGCAGACGTCATAGAGGCAGACGTCATAGAGGCAGACGTCATAGAGGCAGACGTCATAGAGGCAGACGTCATAGAGGCAGACGTCATAGAGGCAGACGTCATAGAGGCAGACGTCATAGAGGCAGACGTCATAGAGGCAGACGTCATAGAGGCAGACGTCATAGAGGCAGACGTCGAGTAGAGGCAGACGTCATAGAGGCAGACGTCATAGAGGCAGACGTCATAGAGGCAGACGTCATAGAGGCAGACGTCATAGAGGCAGACGTCATAGAGGGCAGACGTCATAGAGGCAGACCGTCATAGAGGCAGACGTCATAGAGGCAGACGTCATAGAGGCAGACGTCATAGAGGCAGACGTCATAGAGGCAGACGTCATAGAGGCAGACGTCATAGAGGCAGACGTCCATAGAGGCAGACGTCATAGAGGCAGACCGTCATAGAGGCAGACGTCATAGAGGCAGACGTCATAGAGGCAGACGTCATAGAGGCAGACCGTCCTGGGAGGCAGACGTCATAGAGGCAGACGTCATAGAGGCAGACCTCGGAGGCAGACGTCATAGAGGCAGACGTCATAGAGGCAGACGTCATAGAGGCAGACGTCATAGAGGCAGACGTCATAGAGGCAGACGTCATAGAGGCAGACGTCATAGAGGCAGACCTCGCCTGGGAGGCAGACGTCATAGAGGCAGACGTCATAGAGGCAGACGTCATAGAGGCAGACGTCATAGAGGCAGACGTCATAGAGGCAGACGTCATAGAGGCAGACGTCATAGAGGCAGACGTCATAGAGGCAGACCTCGCCTGGGAGGCAGACGTCATAGAGGCAGACGTCATAGAGGCAGACGTCATAGAGGCAGACGTCATAGAGGCAGACGTCATAGAGGCAGACGTCATAGAGGCAGACGTCATAGAGGCAGACCTCGCCTGGGAGGCAGACGTCATAGAGGCAGACGTCATAGAGGCAGACGTCATAGAGGCAGACGTCATAGAGGCAGACGTCATAGAGGCAGACGTCATAGAGGCAGACGTCATAGAGGCAGACGTCATAGAGGCAGACCTCGCCTGGGAGGCAGACGTCATAGAGGCAGACGTCATAGAGGCAGACGTCATAGAGGCAGACGTCATAGAGGCAGACGTCATAGAGGCAGACGTCATAGAGGCAGACGTCATAGAGGCAGACCTCGCCTGGGAGGCAGACGTCATAGAGGCAGACGTCATAGAGGCAGACGTCATAGAGGCAGACGTCATAGAGGCAGACGTCATAGAGGCAGACCTCGCCTGGAGGCAGACGTCGATAGAGGCAGACGTCATAGAGGCAGACGTCATAGAGGCAGACGTCATAGAGGCAGACGTCATAGAGGCAGACGTCATAGAGGCAGACGTCATAGAGGCAGACGTCATAGAGGCAGACGTCATAGAGGCAGACGTCATAGAGGCAGACGTCATAGAGGCAGACGTCATAGAGGCAGACCGTCCTAGGAGGCAGACGTCATAGAGGCAGACGTCATAGAGGCAGACGTCATAGAGGCAGACGTCATAGAGGCAGACGTCATAGAGGCAGACCTCGCCTGGGAGGCAGACGTCATAGAGGCAGACGTCATAGAGGCAGGACGTCATAGAGGCAGACGTCATAGAGGCAGACGTCATAGAGGCAGACGTCATAGAGGCAGACGTCATAGAGGCAGACGTCATAGAGGCAGACCTCGCCTGGGAGGCAGACGTCATAGAGGCAGACGTCATAGAGGCAGACGTCATAGAGGCAGACGTCATAGAGGCAGACGTCATAGAGGCAGACGTCATAGAGGCAGACGTCATAGAGGCAGACCTCGCCTGGGAGGCAGACGTCATAGAGGCAGACGTCATAGAGGCAGACGTCATAGAGGCAGACGTCATAGAGGCAGACGTCATAGAGGCAGACGTCATAGAGGCAGACGTCATAGAGGCAGACGTCATAGAGGCAGACGTCATAGAGGCAGACGTCATAGAGGCAGACGTCATAGAGGCAGACGTCATAGGAGGCAGACGTCATAGAGGCAGACGTCATAGAGGCAGACCTCGCCTGGAGGCAGACGTCATAGAGGCAGACGTCATAGAGGCAGACGTCATAGAGGCAGACGTCATAGAGGCAGACGTCATAGAGGCAGACGTCATAGAGGCAGACGTCATAGAGGCAGACGTCATAGAGGCAGACGTCGCCTGGAGGCAGACGTCATAGAGGCAGACTCGCATGGAGGCAGACGTCATAGAGGCAGACGTCATAGAGGCAGGACGTCATAGAGGCAGACGTCATAGAGGCAGACGTCATAGAGGCAGACGTCATAGAGGCAGACGTCATAGAGGCAGACGTCATAGAGGCAGACCTCGCCTGGGAGGCAGACGTCATAGAGGCAGACGTCATAGAGGCAGACGTCATAGAGGCAGACGTCATAGAGGCAGACGTCATAGAGGCAGACCGAGTCATAGAGGCAGACGTCATAGAGGCAGACGTCATAGAGGCAGACGTCATAGAGGCAGACGTCATAGAGGCAGACGTCGCTAGAGGCAGACGTCATAGAGGCAGACGTCATAGAGGCAGACGTCATAGAGGCAGACGTCATAGAGGCAGACGTCATAGAGGCAGACGTCATAGAGGCAGACGTCTAGAGGCAGAGGCAGACGTGCATAGAGGCAGACGTCATAGAGGCAGACGTCATAGAGGCAGACGTCATAGAGGCAGACGTCATAGAGGCAGACGTCATAGAGGCAGACGTCATAGAGGCAGACGTCATAGAGGCAGACGTCATAGAGGCAGACGTCATAGAGGCAGACGTCGCCTGGGAGGCAGACGTCATAGAGGCAGACGTCATAGAGGCAGACGTCATAGAGGCAGACGTCATAGAGGCAGACGTCATAGAGGCAGACGTCATAGAGGCAGACCTCGCCTGGGAGGCAGACGTCATAGAGGCAGACGTCATAGAGGCAGACGTCGATAGGAGGCAGACGTCATAGAGGCAGACGTCATAGAGGCAGACGTCATAGAGGCAGACGTCATAGAGGCAGACGTCATAGAGGCAGACTCGCCTGGAGGCAGACGTCATAGAGGCAGACGTCATAGAGGCAGACCTCGCCTGGGAGGCAGACGTCATAGAGGCAGACGTCATAGAGGCAGACGTCATAGAGGCAGACGTCATAGAGGCAGACGTCATAGAGGCAGACGTCATAGAGGCAGACTCGCTGGGGCAGACGTCATAGAGGCAGACGTCATAGAGGCAGACGTCATAGAGGCAGACGTCATAGAGGCAGACGTCATAGAGGCAGACCTCGCCTGGGAGGCAGACGTCATAGAGGCAGACGTCATAGAGGCAGACGTCATAGAGGCAGACGTCATAGAGGCAGACGTCATAGAGGCAGACGTCATAGAGGCAGACGTCATAGAGGCAGACGTCATAGAGGCAGACGTCATAGAGGCAGACCTCGCCTGGGAGGCAGACGTCATAGAGGCAGACGTCATAGAGGCAGACGTCATAGAGGCAGACGTCATAGAGGCAGACGTCATAGAGGCAGACGTCATAGAGGCAGACGTCATAGAGGCAGACCTCGCCTGGGAGGCAGACGTCATAGAGGCAGACGTCATAGAGGCAGACGTCATAGAGGCAGACGTCATAGAGGCAGACGTCATAGAGGCAGACCTCGCCTGGAGGCAGACGTCATAGAGGCAGACGTCATAGAGGCAGACGTCATAGAGGCAGACGTCATAGAGGCAGACGTCATAGAGGCAGACGTCATAGAGGCAGACGTCATAGAGGCAGACTCGCTGGAGGCAGACGTCATAGAGGCAGACGTCATAGAGGCAGACGTCATAGAGGCAGACGTCATAGAGGCAGACGTCATAGAGGCAGACCTCGCCTGGGAGGCAGACGTCATAGAGGCAGACGTCATAGAGGCAGACGTCATAGAGGCAGACGTCATAGAGGCAGACGTCATAGAGGCAGACGTCATAGAGGCAGACGTCATAGAGGCAGACGTCATAGAGGCAGACCTCGCCTGGGAGGCAGACGTCATAGAGGCAGACCGTCCCTAGGGAGGCAGACGTCATAGAGGCAGACGTCATAGAGGCAGACGTCATAGAGGCAGACGTCATAGAGGCAGACGTCATAGAGGCAGACGTCATAGAGGCAGACGTCATAGAGGCAGACGTCATAGAGGCAGACCTCGCCTGGGAGGCAGACGTCATAGAGGCAGACGTCATAGAGGCAGACGTCATAGAGGCAGACGTCATAGAGGCAGACGTCATAGAGGCAGACCTCGCCTAGGAGGCAGACGTCATAGAGGCAGACGTCATAGAGGCAGACCGCCTGGAGGCAGACGTCGATAGAGGCAGACGTCATAGAGGCAGACGTCATAGAGGCAGACGTCATAGAGGCAGACGTCATAGAGGCAGACCTCGCCTAGGGAGGCAGACGTCATAGAGGCAGACGTCATAGAGGCAGACGTCATAGAGGCAGACGTCATAGAGGCAGACGTCATAGAGGCAGACGTCATAGAGGCAGACGTGATAGAGGCAGACGTCATAGAGGCAGACGTCATAGAGGCAGACGTCGATAGAGGCAGACGTCGATAGAGGCAGACGTCATAGAGGCAGACGTCATAGAGGCAGACGTCATAGAGGCAGACGTCATAGAGGCAGACGTCATAGAGGCAGACGTCGATAGAGGCAGACGTCATAGAGGCAGACGTCATAGAGGCAGACGTCATAGAGGCAGACGTCATAGAGGCAGACGTCGATAGAGGCAGACGTGATAGAGGCAGACGTCATAGAGGCAGACGTCATAGAGGCAGACGTCATAGAGGCAGACGTCATAGAGGCAGACCTCGCCTGGGAGGCAGACGTCATAGAGGCAGACGTCATAGAGGCAGACGTCATAGAGGCAGACGTCATAGAGGCAGACGTCATAGAGGCAGACGTCATAGAGGCAGACGTGCATAGAGGCAGACGTCATAGAGGCAGACGTCATAGAGGCAGACGTCATAGAGGCAGACGTCATAGAGGCAGACCTCGCCTGGGAGGCAGACGTCATAGAGGCAGACGTGCATAGAGGCAGACGTCATAGAGGCAGACGTCATAGAGGCAGACGTCATAGAGGCAGACGTGCATAGAGGCAGACGTCGATAGAGGCAGACGTCATAGAGGCAGACGTCATAGAGGCAGACGTCATAGAGGCAGACGTGATAGAGGCAGACGTCGATAGAGGCAGACGTGCATAGAGGCAGACGTCATAGAGGCAGACGTCATAGAGGCAGACGTCATAGAGGCAGACGTCATAGAGGCAGACGTCATAGAGGCAGACGTCATAGAGGCAGACGTCATAGAGGCAGACCGTCGCCTAGGAGGCAGACGTCATAGAGGCAGACGTCATAGAGGCAGACGTCATAGAGGCAGACGTCATAGAGGCAGACGTCATAGAGGCAGACGTCATAGAGGCAGACGTCATAGAGGCAGGACGTGATAGAGGCAGACGTGATAGAGGGCAGACGTCGATAGAGGCAGACGTGATAGAGGCAGACGTGATAGAGGCAGACGTCGATAGAGGCAGACGTCATAGAGGCAGACGTCATAGAGGCAGACGTCATAGAGGCAGACGTCATAGAGGCAGACGTCATAGAGGCAGACGTCATAGAGGCAGACGTCATAGAGGCAGACGTCATAGAGGCAGACGTCATAGAGGCAGACTCGCTGGGAGGCAGACGTCATAGAGGCAGACGTCATAGAGGCAGACGTCATAGAGGCAGACGTCATAGAGGCAGACGTCATAGAGGCAGACTCGCTGGGAGGCAGACGTCATAGAGGCAGACGTCATAGAGGCAGACCTCGCCTGGAGGCAGACGTGCATAGAGGCAGACGTCATAGAGGCAGACGTCATAGAGGCAGACGTCATAGAGGCAGACGTCATAGAGGCAGACCTCGCCTGGGAGGCAGACGTCATAGAGGCAGACGTCATAGAGGCAGACGTCATAGAGGCAGACGTGCATAGAGGCAGACGTGATAGAGGCAGACGTGATAGAGGCAGACGTGATAGAGGCAGACGTGCATAGAGGCAGACGTCGATAGAGGCAGACGTCATAGAGGCAGACGTGCATAGAGGCAGACGTCATAGAGGCAGACGTCATAGAGGCAGACGTCATAGAGGCAGACGTCATAGAGGCAGACGTGATAGAGGCAGACGTGATAGAGGCAGACGTCATAGAGGCAGACGTCATAGAGGCAGACGTCATAGAGGCAGACGTCATAGAGGCAGACGTGATAGAGGCAGACGTGATAGAGGCAGACGTCATAGAGGCAGACGTCATAGAGGCAGACGTCATAGAGGCAGACGTCATAGAGGCAGACCTCGCTGGGAGGCAGACGTCATAGAGGCAGACGTCATAGAGGCAGACGTCATAGAGGCAGACGTCATAGAGGCAGACGTCATAGAGGCAGACGTCATAGAGGCAGACGTGATAGAGGGCAGACGTCATAGAGGCAGACGTCATAGAGGCAGACGTCATAGAGGCAGACGTCATAGAGGCAGACCTCGCCTGGGAGGCAGACGTCATAGAGGCAGACGTGCATAGAGGCAGACGTCGATAGAGGCAGACGTCATAGAGGCAGACGTGATAGAGGCAGACGTGCATAGAGGCAGACGTCGATAGAGGCAGACGTCATAGAGGCAGACGTCATAGAGGCAGACGTCATAGAGGCAGACGTCGATAGAGGCAGACGTGATAGAGGCAGACGTCATAGAGGCAGACGTCATAGAGGCAGACGTCATAGAGGCAGACGTCATAGAGGCAGACGTCATAGAGGCAGACGTCATAGAGGCAGACGTCATAGAGGCAGACCTCGCCTGGGAGGCAGACGTGATAGAGGCAGACGTCATAGAGGCAGACGTCATAGAGGCAGACGTCATAGAGGCAGACGTCATAGAGGCAGACGTCATAGAGGCAGACGTCATAGAGGCAGACGTCATAGAGGCAGACGTCGATAGAGGCAGACGTGATAGAGGCAGACGTGATAGAGGCAGACGTGATAGAGGCAGACGTGATAGAGGCAGACGTGATAGAGGCAGACGTCATAGAGGCAGACGTCATAGAGGCAGACGTCATAGAGGCAGACGTCATAGAGGCAGACGTCATAGAGGCAGACGTCATAGAGGCAGACGTCATAGAGGCAGACGTCATAGAGGCAGACCTCGCCTGGGAGGCAGACGTCATAGAGGCAGACGTCATAGAGGCAGACGTCATAGAGGCAGACGTCATAGAGGCAGACGTCATAGAGGCAGACCTCGCCTGGGAGGCAGACGTCATAGAGGCAGACGTCATAGAGGCAGACGTCATAGAGGCAGACGTCATAGAGGCAGACGTCATAGAGGCAGACGTCATAGAGGCAGACGTCATAGAGGCAGACCTCGCCTGGGAGGCAGACGTCATAGAGGCAGACCTCGCCTGGGAGGCAGACGTCATAGAGGCAGACCTCGCCTGGGGAGGCAGACGTCATAGAGGCAGACGTCATAGAGGCAGACCTCGCCTGGAGGCAGACGTCATAGAGGCAGGACGTCATAGAGGCAGACGTCATAGAGGCAGACGTCATAGAGGCAGACGTCATAGAGGCAGACGTCATAGAGGCAGACGTCATAGAGGCAGACCTCGCCTGGAGGGCAGACGTCATAGAGGCAGACGTCATAGAGGCAGACGTCATAGAGGCAGACGTCATAGAGGCAGACGTCATAGAGGCAGACGTCATAGAGGCAGACCTCGCCTGGGAGGCAGACGTCATAGAGGCAGACGTCATAGAGGGCAGACGTCATAGAGGCAGACGTCATAGAGGCAGACGTCATAGAGGCAGACGTCATAGAGGCAGACGTCATAGAGGCAGACCTCGCCTGGGAGGCAGACGTCATAGAGGCAGACGTCATAGAGGCAGACGTCATAGAGGCAGACGTCATAGAGGCAGACGTCATAGAGGCAGACCTCGCCTGGGAGGCAGACGTCATAGAGGCAGACGTCATAGAGGCAGACGTCATAGAGGCAGACCTCGCCTGGGAGGCAGACGTCATAGAGGCAGACGTCATAGAGGCAGACGTCATAGAGGCAGACGTCATAGAGGCAGACGTCATAGAGGCAGACGTCATAGAGGCAGACGTCATAGAGGCAGACGTCATAGAGGCAGACCTCGCCTGGGAGGCAGACGTCATAGAGGCAGACGTCATAGAGGCAGACGTCATAGAGGCAGACGTCATAGAGGCAGACGTCATAGAGGCAGACGTCATAGAGGCAGGACGTCATAGAGGCAGACCTCGCCTGGGAGGCAGACGTCATAGAGGCAGACGTCATAGAGGCAGACGTCATAGAGGCAGACGTCATAGAGGCAGACGTCATAGAGGCAGACCTCGCCTGGGAGGCAGACGTCATAGAGGCAGACGTCATAGAGGCAGACGTCATAGAGGCAGACGTCATAGAGGCAGACGTCATAGAGGCAGACCTCGCCTGGGAGGCAGACGTCATAGAGGCAGACGTCATAGAGGCAGACGTCATAGAGGCAGACGTCATAGAGGCAGACGTCATAGAGGCAGACGTCATAGAGGCAGACCTCGCCTGGGAGGCAGACGTCATAGAGGCAGACGTCATAGAGGCAGACGTCATAGAGGCAGACGTCATAGAGGCAGACCTCGCCTGGGAGGCAGACGTCATAGAGGCAGACGTCATAGAGGCAGACGTCATAGAGGCAGACGTCATAGAGGCAGACGTCATAGAGGCAGACGTCATAGAGGCAGACGTCATAGAGGCAGACCTCGCCTGGGAGGCAGACGTCATAGAGGCAGACGTCATAGAGGCAGACGTCATAGAGGCAGACGTCATAGAGGCAGACGTCATAGAGGCAGACGTCATAGAGGCAGACCTCGCCTGGGAGGCAGACGTCATAGAGGCAGACGTCATAGAGGCAGACGTCATAGAGGCAGACCTCGCCTGGGAGGCAGACGTCATAGAGGCAGACGTCATAGAGGCAGACGTCATAGAGGCAGACGTCATAGAGGCAGACGTCATAGAGGCAGACCTCGCCTGGGAGGCAGACCTCGCCTGGGAGGCAGACGTCATAGAGGCAGACGTCATAGAGGCAGACGTCATAGAGGCAGACGTCATAGAGGCAGACGTCATAGAGGCAACCTCGCCTGGGAGGCAGACGTCATAGAGGCAGACGTCATAGAGGCAGACGTCATAGAGGCAGACGTCATAGAGGCAGACGTCATAGAGGCAGACGTCATAGAGGCAGACGTCATAGAGGCAGACGTCATAGAGGCAGACGTCATAGAGGCAGACCTCGCCTGGGAGGCAGACGTCATAGAGGCAGACCTCGCCTGGGAGGCAGACGTCATAGAGGCAGACGTCATAGAGGCAGACGTCATAGAGGCAGACGTCATAGAGGCAGACCTCGCCTGGGAGGCAGACGTCATAGAGGCAGACGTCGTAGAGGCAGACGTCATAGAGGCAGACGTCATAGAGGCAGACGTCATAGAGGCAGACGTCATAGAGGCAGACCTCGCCTGGGAGGCAGACGTCATAGAGGCAGACCTCGCCTGGGAGGCAGACGTCATAGAGGCAGACCTCGCCTGGGAGGCAGACGTCATAGAGGCAGACCTCGCCTGGGAGGCAGACGTCATAGAGGCAGACCTCGCCTGGGAGGCAGACGTCATAGAGGCAGACCTCGCCTGGGAGGCAGACGTCATAGAGGCAGACGTCATAGAGGCAGACGTCATAGAGGCAGACGTCATAGAGGCAGACGTCATAGAGGCAGACCTCGCCTGGGAGGCAGACGTCATAGAGGCAGACGTCATAGAGGCAGACGTCATAGAGGCAGACCTCGCCTGGGAGGCAGACGTCATAGAGGCAGACCTCGCCTGGGAGGCAGACGTCATAGAGGCAGACCTCGCCTGGGAGGCAGACTTCATAGAGGCAGACCTCGCCTGGGAGGCAGACGTCATAGAGGCAGACCTCGCCTGGGAGGCAGACTTCATAGAGGCAGACCTCGCCTGGGAGGCAGACGTCATAGAGGCAGACCTCGCCTGGGAGGCAGACGTCATAGAGGCAGACCTCGCCTGGACGCAGACGTCATAGAGGCAGACGTCATAGAGGCAGACGTCATAGAGGCAGACGTCATAGAGGCAGACGTCATAGAGGCAGACGTCATAGAGGCAGACCTCGCCTGGGAGGCAGACGTCATAGAGGCAGACGTCGTAGAGGCAGACGTCATAGAGGCAGACGTCATAGAGGCAGACCTCGCCTGGGAGGCAGACGTCATAGAGGCAGACGTCATAGAGGCAGACGTCATAGAGGCAGACGTCATAGAGGCAGACCTCGCCTGGGAGGCAGACGTCATAGAGGCAGACCTCGCCTGGGAGGCAGACGTCATAGAGGCAGACCTCGCCTGGGAGGCAGACGTCATAGAGGCAGACCTCGCCTGGGAGGCAGACGTCATAGAGGCAGACCTCGCCTGGGAGGCAGACGTCATAGAGGCAGACGTCATAGAGGCAGACGTCATAGAGGCAGACGTCATAGAGGCAGACGTCATAGAGGCAGACCTCGCCTGGGAGGCAGACGTCATAGAGGCAGACCTAGGCAGACGTCATAGAGGCAGACCTCGCCTGGGAGGCAGACGTCATAGAGGCAGACCTCGCCTGGGAGGCAGACGTCATAGAGGCAGACCTCGCCTGGGAGGCAGACGTCATAGAGGCAGACCTCGCCTGGGAGGCAGACGTCATAGAGGCAGACCTCGCCTGGGAGGCAGACGTCATAGAGGCAGACGTCATAGAGGCAGACGTCATAGAGGCAGACGTCATAGAGGCAGACGTCATAGAGGCAGACGTCATAGAGGCAGACCTCGCCTGGGAGGCAGACGTCATAGAGGCAGACGTCATAGAGGCAGACGTCATAGAGGCAGACGTCATAGAGGCAGACGTCATAGAGGCAGACCTCGCCTGGGAGGCAGACGTCATAGAGGCAGACCTCGCCTGGGAGGCAGACGTCATAGAGGCAGACCTCGCCTGGGAGGCAGACGTCATAGAGGCAGACCTCGCCTGGGAGGCAGACGTCATAGAGGCAGACGTCATAGAGGCAGACGTCATAGAGGCAGACGTCATAGAGGCAGACCTCGCCTGGGAGGCAGACGTCATAGAGGCAGACGTCATAGAGGCAGACGTCATAGAGGCAGACGTCATAGAGGCAGACGTCATAGAGGCAGACGTCATAGAGGCAGACGTCATAGAGGCAGACCTCGCCTGGGAGGCAGACGTCATAGAGGCAGACGTCATAGAGGCAGACGTCATAGAGGCAGACGTCATAGAGGCAGACGTCATAGAGGCAGACCTCGCCTGGGAGGCAGACGTCATAGAGGCAGACGTCATAGAGGCAGACGTCATAGAGGCAGACGTCATAGAGGCAGACGTCATAGAGGCAGACGTCATAGAGGCAGACGTCATAGAGGCAGACCTCGCCTGGGAGGCAGACGTCATAGAGGCAGACCTCGCCTGGGAGGCAGACGTCATAGAGGCAGACGTCATAGAGGCAGACGTCATAGAGGCAGACGTCATAGAGGCAGACGTCATAGAGGCAGACCTCGCCTGGGAGGCAGACGTCATAGAGGCAGACGTCATAGAGGCAGACGTCATAGAGGCAGACGTCATAGAGGCAGACGTCATAGAGGCAGACGTCATAGAGGCAGACCTCGCCTGGGAGGCAGACGTCATAGAGGCAGACGTCATAGAGGCAGACGTCATAGAGGCAGACCTCGCCTGGGAGGCAGACGTCATAGAGGCAGACGTCATAGAGGCAGACGTCATAGAGGCAGACGTCATAGAGGCAGACGTCATAGAGGCAGACCTCGCCTGGGAGGCAGACGTCATAGAGGCAGACGTCATAGAGGCAGACGTCATAGAGGCAGACGTCATAGAGGCAGACGTCATAGAGGCAGACGTCATAGGAGGCAGACGTCATAGAGGCAGACGTCATAGAGGCAGACGTCATAGAGGCAGACGTCATAGAGGCAGACCTCGCCTGGGAGGCAGACGTCATAGAGGCAGACGTCATAGAGGCAGACCTCGCCTGGGAGGCAGACGAGGCAGACGTCATAGAGGCAGACCTCGCCTGGGAGGCAGACGTCATAGAGGCAGACGTCATAGAGGCAGACCTCGCCTGGGAGGCAGACGTCATAGAGGCAGACGTCATAGAGGCAGACCTCGCCTGGGAGGCAGACGTCATAGAGGCAGACGTCATAGAGGCAGACCTCGCCTGGGAGGCAGACGTCATAGAGGCAGACCTCGCCTGGGAGGCAGACGTCATAGAGGCAGACCTCGCCTGGGAGGCAGACGTCATAGAGGCAGACCTCGCCTGGGAGGCAGACGTCATAGAGGCAGACCTCGCCTGGGAGGCAGACGTCATAGAGGCAGACCTCGCCTGGGAGGCAGACGTCATAGAGGCAGACCTCGCCTGGGAGGCAGACGTCATAGAGGCAGACCTCGCCTGGGAGGCAGACGTCATAGAGGCAGACCTCGCCTGGGAGGCAGACGTCATAGAGGCAGACGTCATAGAGGCAGACGTCATAGAGGCAGACGTCATAGAGGCAGACGTCATAGAGGCAGACGTCATAGAGGCAGACCTCGCCTGGGAGGCAGACGTCATAGAGGCAGACCTCGCCTGGGAGGCAGACGTCATAGAGGCAGACGTCATAGAGGCAGACGTCATAGAGGCAGACGTCATAGAGGCAGACCTCGCCTGGAGGCAGACCTCGCCTGGGAGGCAGACGTCATAGAGGCAGACGTCATAGAGGCAGACGTCATAGAGGCAGACGTCATAGAGGCAGACGTCATAGAGGCAGACCTCGCCTGGGAGGCAGACGTCATAGAGGCAGACGTCATAGAGGCAGACGTCATAGAGGCAGACGTCATAGAGGCAGACGTCATAGAGGCAGACCTCGCCTGGGAGGCAGACGTCATAGAGGCAGACGTCATAGAGGCAGACGTCATAGAGGCAGACGTCATAGAGGCAGACCTCGCCTGGGAGGCAGACGTCATAGAGGCAGACGTCATAGAGGCAGACCTCGCCTGGGAGGCAGACGTCATAGAGGCAGACGTCATAGAGGCAGACCTCGCCTGGGAGGCAGACGTCATAGAGGCAGACGTCATAGAGGCAGACCTCGCCTGGGAGGCAGACGTCATAGAGGCAGACGTCATAGAGGCAGACCTCGCCTGGGAGGCAGACGTCATAGAGGCAGACGTCATAGAGGCAGACGTCATAGAGGCAGACGTCATAGAGGCAGACCTCGCCTGGGAGGCAGACGTCATAGAGGCAGACGTCATAGAGGCAGACGTCATAGAGGCAGACCTCGCCTGGGAGGCAGACGTCATAGAGGCAGACGTCATAGAGGCAGACCTCGCCTGGGAGGCAGACGTCATAGAGGCAGACGTCATAGAGGCAGACCTCGCCTGGGAGGCAGACGTCATAGAGGCAGACGTCATAGAGGCAGACCTCGCCTGGGAGGCAGACGTCATAGAGGCAGACCTCGCCTGGGAGGCAGACGTCATAGAGGCAGACCTCGCCTGGGAGGCAGACGTCATAGAGGCAGACCTCGCCTGGGAGGCAGACGTCATAGAGGCAGACCTCGCCTGGGAGGCAGACGTCATAGAGGCAGACCTCGCCTGGGAGGCAGACGTCATAGAGGCAGACCTCGCCTGGGAGGCAGACGTCATAGAGGCAGACCTCGCCTGGGAGGCAGACGTCATAGAGGCAGACCTCGCCTGGGAGGCAGACGTCATAGAGGCAGACCTCGCCTGGGAGGCAGACGTCATAGAGGCAGACCTCGCCTGGGAGGCAGACGTCATAGAGGCAGACCTCGCCTGGGAGGCAGACGTCATAGAGGCAGACCTCGCCTGGGAGGCAGACGTCATAGAGGCAGACCTCGCCTGGGAGGCAGACGTCATAGAGGCAGACCTCGCCTGGGAGGCAGACGTCATAGAGGCAGACCTCGCCTGGGAGGCAGACGTCATAGAGGCAGACCTCGCCTGGGAGGCAGACGTCATAGAGGCAGACCTCGCCTGGGAGGCAGACGTCATAGAGGCAGACCTCGCCTGGGAGGCAGACGTCATAGAGGCAGACCTCGCCTGGGAGGCAGACGTCATAGAGGCAGACCTCGCCTGGGAGGCAGACGTCATAGAGGCAGACCTCGCCTGGGAGGCAGACGTCATAGAGGCAGACCTCGCCTGGGAGGCAGACGTCATAGAGGCAGACCTCGCCTGGGAGGCAGACGTCATAGAGGCAGACCTCGCCTGGGAGGCAGACGTCATAGAGGCAGACCTCGCCTGGGAGGCAGACGTCATAGAGGCAGACCTCGCCTGGGAGGCAGACGTCATAGAGGCAGACCTCGCCTGGGAGGCAGACGTCATAGAGGCAGACCTCGCCTGGGAGGCAGACGTCATAGAGGCAGACGTCATAGAGGCAGACGTCATAGAGGCAGACGTCATAGAGGCAGACGTCATAGAGGCAGACCTCGCCTGGGAGGCAGACGTCATAGAGGCAGACGTCATAGAGGCAGACCTCGCCTGGGAGGCAGACGTCATAGAGGCAGACGTCATAGAGGCAGACGTCATAGAGGCAGACGTCATAGAGGCAGACGTCATAGAGGCAGACGTCATAGAGGCAGACGTCATAGAGGCAGACCTCGCCTGGGAGGCAGACGTCATAGAGGCAGACGTCATAGAGGCAGACGTCATAGAGGCAGACCTCGCCTGGGAGGCAGACGTCATAGAGGCAGACGTCATAGAGGCAGACGTCATAGAGGCAGACGTCATAGAGGCAGACCTCGCCTGGGAGGCAGACGTCATAGAGGCAGACGTCATAGAGGCAGACCTCGCCTGGGAGGCAGACGTCATAGAGGCAGACGTCATAGAGGCAGACCTCACCTGGGAGGCAGACGTCATAGAGGCAGACCTCGCCTGGGAGGCAGACGTCATAGAGGCAGACCTCGCCTGGGAGGCAGACGTCATAGAGGCAGACCTCGCCTGGGAGGCAGACGTCATAGAGGCAGACCTCGCCTGGGAGGCAGACGTCATAGAGGCAGACCTCGCCTGGGAGGCAGACGTCATAGAGGCAGACGTCATAGAGGCAGACGTCATAGAGGCAGACGTCATAGAGGCAGACCTCGCCTGGGAGGCAGACGTCATAGAGGCAGACGTCATAGAGGCAGACGTCATAGAGGCAGACGTCATAGAGGCAGACGTCATAGAGGCAGACGTCATAGAGGCAGACCTCGCCTGGGAGGCAGACGTCATAGAGGCAGACCTCGCCTGGGAGGCAGACGTCATAGAGGCAGACGTCATAGAGGCAGACGTCATAGAGGCAGACGTCATAGAGGCAGACCTCGCCTGGGAGGCAGACGTCATAGAGGCAGACGTCATAGAGGCAGACGTCATAGAGGCAGACGTCATAGAGGCAGACCTCGCCTGGGAGGCAGACGTCATAGAGGCAGACCTCGCCTGGGAGGCAGACGTCATAGAGGCAGACCTCGCCTGGGAGGCAGACGTCATAGAGGCAGACGTCATAGAGGCAGACGTCATAGAGGCAGACGTCATAGAGGCAGACGTCATAGAGGCAGACCTCGCCTGGGAGGCAGACGTCATAGAGGCAGACGTCATAGAGGCAGACGTCATAGAGGCAGACGTCATAGAGGCAGACGTCATAGAGGCAGACGTCATAGAGGCAGACCTCGCCTGGGAGGCAGACGTCATAGAGGCAGACGTCATAGAGGCAGACGTCATAGAGGCAGACGTCATAGAGGCAGACGTCATAGAGGCAGACCTCGCCTGGGAGGCAGACGTCATAGAGGCAGACGTCATAGAGGCAGACGTCATAGAGGCAGACGTCATAGAGGCAGACGTCATAGAGGCAGACCTCGCCTGGGAGGCAGACGTCATAGAGGCAGACGTCATAGAGGCAGACGTCATAGAGGCAGACCTCGCCTGGGAGGCAGACGTCATAGAGGCAGACGTCATAGAGGCAGACGTCATAGAGGCAGACGTCATAGAGGCAGACGTCATAGAGGCAGACGTCATAGAGGCAGACCTCGCCTGGGAGGCAGACGTCATAGAGGCAGACGTCATAGAGGCAGACGTCATAGAGGCAGACCTCGCCTGGGAGGCAGACGTCATAGAGGCAGACGTCATAGAGGCAGACGTCATAGAGGCAGACGTCATAGAGGCAGACGTCATAGAGGCAGACGTCATAGAGGCAGACCTCGCCTGGGAGGCAGACGTCATAGAGGCAGACGTCATAGAGGCAGACGTCATAGAGGCAGACGTCATAGAGGCAGACGTCATAGAGGCAGACCTCGCCTGGGAGGCAGACGTCATAGAGGCAGACGTCATAGAGGCAGACGTCATAGAGGCAGACGTCATAGAGGCAGACCTCGCCTGGGAGGCAGACGTCATAGAGGCAGACGTCATAGAGGCAGACGTCATAGAGGCAGACGTCATAGAGGCAGACGTCATAGAGGCAGACGTCATAGAGGCAGACCTCGCCTGGGAGGCAGACGTCATAGAGGCAGACGTCATAGAGGCAGACCTCGCCTGGGAGGCAGACGTCATAGAGGCAGACCGTCATAGAGGCAGACGTCATAGAGGCAGACCTCGCCTGGAGGCAGACGTCATAGAGGCAGACCTCGCCTGGGAGGCAGACGTCATAGAGGCAGACGTCCATAGAGGCAGACGTCATAGAGGCAGACGTCATAGGAGGCAGACGTCATAGAGGCAGACCTCGCCTGGGAGGCAGACGTCATAGAGGCAGACCTCGCCTGGAGGCAGACGTCATAGAGGCAGACTCGCCTGGAGGCAGACGTCATAGAGGCAGACCTCGCCTGGGAGGCAGACGTCATAGAGGCAGACGTCATAGAGGCAGACGTCATAGAGGCAGACGTCATAGAGGCAGACCTCGCCTGGGAGGCAGACGTCATAGAGGCAGACGTCATAGAGGCAGACGTCATAGAGGCAGACGTCATAGAGGCAGACGTCATAGAGGCAGACGTCATAGAGGCAGACGTCATAGAGGCAGACTCGCCTGGAGGCAGACGTCATAGAGGCAGACCTCGCCTGGGAGGCAGACGTCATAGAGGCAGACGTCATAGAGGCAGACCTCGCCTGGGAGGCAGACGTCATAGAGGCAGACGTCATAGAGGCAGACGTCATAGAGGCAGACCTCGCCTGGGAGGCAGACGTCATAGAGGCAGACGTCATAGAGGCAGACGTCATAGAGGCAGACGTCATAGAGGCAGACCTCGCCTGGGAGGCAGACGTCATAGAGGCAGACGTCATAGAGGCAGACGTCATAGAGGCAGACGTCATAGAGGCAGACGTCATAGAGGCAGACGTCATAGAGGCAGACCTCGCCTGGGAGGCAGACGTCATAGAGGCAGACGTCATAGAGGCAGACGTCATAGAGGCAGACGTCATAGAGGCAGACGTCATAGAGGCAGACCTCGCCTGGGAGGCAGACGTCATAGAGGCAGACGTCATAGAGGCAGACGTCATAGAGGCAGACGTCATAGAGGCAGACGTCATAGAGGCAGACGTCATAGAGGCAGACCTCGCCTGGGAGGCAGACGTCATAGAGGCAGACGTCATAGAGGCAGACGTCATAGAGGCAGACGTCATAGAGGCAGACGTCATAGAGGCAGACGTCATAGAGGCAGACCTCGCCTGGGAGGCAGACGTCATAGAGGCAGACGTCATAGAGGCAGACGTCATAGAGGCAGACGTCATAGAGGCAGACGTCATAGAGGCAGACCTCGCCTGGAGGCAGACGTCATAGAGGCAGACGTCATAGAGGCAGACGTCATAGAGGCAGACGTCATAGAGGCAGACCTCGCCTGGGAGGCAGACGTCATAGAGGCAGACGTCATAGAGGCAGACGTCATAGAGGCAGACCTCGCCTGGGAGGCAGACGTCATAGAGGCAGACGTCATAGAGGCAGACGTCATAGAGGCAGACGTCATAGAGGCAGACGTCATAGAGGCAGACCTCGCCTGGGAGGCAGACGTCATAGAGGCAGACGTCATAGAGGCAGACGTCATAGAGGCAGACCTCGCCTGGGAGGCAGACGTCATAGAGGCAGACGTCATAGAGGCAGACGTCATAGAGGCAGACGTCATAGAGGCAGACGTCATAGAGGCAGACCTCGCCTGGGAGGCAGACGTCATAGAGGCAGACGTCATAGAGGCAGACGTCATAGAGGCAGACGTCATAGAGGCAGACGTCATAGAGGCAGACGTCATAGAGGCAGACCTCGCCTGGGAGGCAGACGTCATAGAGGCAGACGTCATAGAGGCAGACGTCATAGAGGCAGACCTCGCCTGGGAGGCAGACGTCATAGAGGCAGACGTCATAGAGGCAGACGTCATAGAGGCAGACGTCATAGAGGCAGACGTCATAGAGGCAGACGTCATAGAGGCAGACGTCATAGAGGCAGACCTCGCCTGGGAGGCAGACGTCATAGAGGCAGACGTCATAGAGGCAGACGTCATAGAGGCAGACGTCATAGAGGCAGACCTCGCCTGGGAGGCAGACGTCATAGAGGCAGACGTCATAGAGGCAGACGTCATAGAGGCAGACGTCATAGAGGCAGACGTCATAGAGGCAGACGTCATAGAGGCAGACGTCATAGAGGCAGACCTCGCCTGGGAGGCAGACGTCATAGAGGCAGACGTCATAGAGGCAGACGTCATAGAGGCAGACGTCATAGAGGCAGACGTCATAGAGGCAGACCTCGCCTGGGAGGCAGACGTCATAGAGGCAGACGTCATAGAGGCAGACGTCATAGAGGCAGACGTCATAGAGGCAGACGTCATAGAGGCAGACCTCGCCTGGGAGGCAGACGTCATAGAGGCAGACGTCATAGAGGCAGACGTCATAGAGGCAGACGTCATAGAGGCAGACGTCATAGAGGCAGACCTCGCCTGGGAGGCAGACGTCATAGAGGCAGACGTCATAGAGGCAGACGTCATAGAGGCAGACGTCATAGAGGCAGACCTCGCCTGGGAGGCAGACGTCATAGAGGCAGACGTCATAGAGGCAGACGTCATAGAGGCAGACGTCATAGAGGCAGACCTCGCCTGGGAGGCAGACGTCATAGAGGCAGACGTCATAGAGGCAGACGTCATAGAGGCAGACGTCATAGAGGCAGACGTCATAGAGGCAGACCTCGCCTGGGAGGCAGACGTCATAGAGGCAGACGTCATAGAGGCAGACGTCATAGAGGCAGACGTCATAGAGGCAGACGTCATAGAGGCAGACCTCGCCTGGAGGCAGACGTCATAGAGGCAGACGTCATAGAGGCAGACGTCATAGAGGCAGACGTCATAGAGGCAGACCTCGCCTGGGAGGCAGACGTCATAGAGGCAGACGTCATAGAGGCAGACGTCATAGAGGCAGACGTCATAGAGGCAGACCTCGCCTGGGAGGCAGACGTCATAGAGGCAGACGTCATAGAGGCAGACGTCATAGAGGCAGACGTCATAGAGGCAGACCTCGCCTGGGAGGCAGACGTCATAGAGGCAGACCTCGCCTGGGAGGCAGACGTCATAGAGGCAGACGTCATAGAGGCAGACCTCGCCTGGGAGGCAGACGTCATAGAGGCAGACGTCATAGAGGCAGACCTCGCCTGGAGGCAGACGTCATAGAGGCAGACGTCATAGAGGCAGACCTCGCCTGGGAGGCAGACGTCATAGAGGCAGACCTCGCCTGGGAGGCAGACGTCATAGAGGCAGACCTCGCCTGGGAGGCAGACGTCATAGAGGCAGACCTCGCCTGGAGGCAGACGTCATAGAGGCAGACGTCATAGAGGCAGACGTCATAGAGGCAGACGTCATAGAGGCAGACCTCGCCTGGGAGGCAGACGTCATAGAGGCAGACGTCATAGAGGCAGACGTCATAGAGGCAGACGTCATAGAGGCAGACGTCATAGAGGCAGACCTCGCCTGGGAGGCAGACGTCATAGAGGCAGACGTCATAGAGGCAGACGTCATAGAGGCAGACGTCATAGAGGCAGACGTCATAGAGGCAGACCGTCATAGAGGCAGACGTCATAGAGGCAGACCTCGCCTGGGAGGCAGACGTCATAGAGGCAGACGTCATAGAGGCAGACGTCATAGAGGCAGACGTCATAGAGGCAGACCTCGCCTGGGAGGCAGACGTCATAGAGGCAGACGTCATAGAGGCAGACGTCATAGAGGCAGACGTCATAGAGGCAGACGTCATAGAGGCAGACGTCATAGAGGCAGACCTCGCCTGGAGGCAGACGTCATAGAGGCAGACGTCATAGAGGCAGACCTCGCCTGGGAGGCAGACGTCATAGAGGCAGACGTCATAGAGGCAGACCTCGCCTGGAGGCAGACGTCATAGAGGCAGACGTCATAGAGGCAGACCTCGCCTGGGAGGCAGACGTCATAGAGGCAGACGTCATAGAGGCAGACCTCGCCTGGAGGCAGACGTCATAGAGGCAGACCTCGCCTGGGAGGCAGACGTCATAGAGGCAGACCTCGCCTGGGAGGCAGACGTCATAGAGGCAGACCTCGCCTGGGAGGCAGACGTCATAGAGGCAGACCTCGCCTGGGAGGCAGACGTCATAGAGGCAGACCTCGCCTGGAGGCAGACGTCATAGAGGCAGACCTCGCCTGGGAGGCAGACGTCATAGAGGCAGACCTCGCCTGGGAGGCAGACGTCATAGAGGCAGACCTCGCCTGGGAGGCAGACGTCATAGAGGCAGACCTCGCCTGGAGGCAGACGTCATAGAGGCAGACCTCGCCTGGGAGGCAGACGTCATAGAGGCAGACCTCGCCTGGGAGGCAGACGTCATAGAGGCAGACCTCGCCTGGGAGGCAGACGTCATAGAGGCAGACCTCGCCTGGGAGGCAGACGTCATAGAGGCAGACCTCGCCTGGGAGGCAGACGTCATAGAGGCAGACCTCGCCTGGGAGGCAGACGTCATAGAGGCAGACCTCGCCTGGGAGGCAGACGTCATAGAGGCAGACCTCGCCTGGGAGGCAGACGTCATAGAGGCAGACCTCGCCTGGGAGGCAGACGTCATAGAGGCAGACCTCGCCTGGGAGGCAGACGTCATAGAGGCAGACGTCATAGAGGCAGACGTCATAGAGGCAGACCTCGCCTGGGAGGCAGACGTCATAGAGGCAGACCTCGCCTGGGAGGCAGACGTCATAGAGGCAGACCTCGCCTGGAGGCAGACGTCATAGAGGCAGACGTCATAGAGGCAGACGTCATAGAGGCAGACGTCATAGAGGCAGACGTCATAGAGGCAGACCTCGCCTGGGAGGCAGACCGCATGAGGCAGACGTCATAGAGGCAGACGTCATAGAGGCAGACGTCATAGAGGCAGACCTCGCCTGGGAGGCAGACGTCATAGAGGCAGACCTCGCCTGGGAGGCAGACGTCATAGAGGCAGACCTCGCCTGGGAGGCAGACGTCATAGAGGCAGACCTCGCCTGGGAGGCAGACGTCATAGAGGCAGACCTCGCCTGGGAGGCAGACGTCATAGAGGCAGACCTCGCCTGGGAGGCAGACGTCATAGAGGCAGACCTCGCCTGGGAGGCAGACGTCATAGAGGCAGACCTCGCCTGGGAGGCAGACGTCATAGAGGCAGACCTCGCTGGGAGGCAGACGTCATAGAGGCAGACCTCGCCTGGGAGGCAGACGTCATAGAGGCAGACGTCATAGAGGCAGACGTCATAGAGGCAGACGTCCTAGAGGCAGACGTCATAGAGGCAGACCTCGCCTGGGAGGCAGACGTCATAGAGGCAGACCTCGCCTGGAGGCAGACGTCATAGAGGCAGACCTCGCCTGGGAGGCAGACGTCATAGAGGCAGACGTCATAGAGGCAGACGTCATAGAGGCAGACGTCATAGAGGCAGACGTCGCTAGGAGGCAGACCTCGCCTGGGAGGCAGACGTCATAGAGGCAGACGTCATAGAGGCAGACGTCATAGAGGCAGACCGTCCTAGGAGGCAGACGTCATAGAGGCAGACCTCGCCTGGGAGGCAGACGTCATAGAGGCAGACCGTCATAGAGGCAGACCGTCATAGAGGCAGACCGTCATAGGAGGCAGACGTCATAGAGGCAGACCTCGCCTGGGAGGCAGACGTCATAGAGGCAGACGTCATAGAGGCAGACGTCATAGAGGCAGACGTCATAGAGGCAGACCTCGCCTGGGAGGCAGACGTCATAGAGGCAGACCGTCATAGAGGCAGACCTCGCCTGGGAGGCAGACGTCATAGAGGCAGACGTCATAGAGGCAGACCTCGCCTGGGAGGCAGACGTCATAGAGGCAGACGTCATAGAGGCAGACCTCGCCTGGGAGCAGACGTCATAGAGGCAGACCGTCATAGAGGCAGACCTCGCCTGGGAGGCAGACGTCATAGAGGCCAGACGTCATAGAGGCAGACGTCATAGAGGCAGACGTCATAGAGGCAGACCTCGCCTGGGAGGCAGACGTCA
>JAUMJK010002061.1:0-22113 GCA_033558105.1 Coccyzus lansbergi
GGGTGTATTGTCCCCCCGCGGTCACCGTCGCTAGGTTAAGATGGCGGCTGCTCGACGCTGGGAAGGGAGTGGGAGGTCCAAGATGGCGGCTGCCCCGCGCTGGGAATGGGGTGGGCGGTCCAAGATGGCGGCGGCGGCGGACCGTCTCAAGATGGCGGCTGCCCCGCGCTGGGAATGGGGTGGGGCGGTCCAAGATGGCGGCGGGCCGCCCCAAGATGGCGGCGCGCGGCCCGTGTGGGCTCTGAGGCGATGGCGGCGCCCGGGCCGGTGCCCGGGAGGCTCTGCGGGCCGTGCTGCAGCCCAGCGTCCCCCTGCCGCCGAGAGCCTCCCCGTGCGCGGCTTCGACTTCTCGGCGGGGCCGGACCTGGACGCGCTGCTCCGCTCCTTCCGCACCACCGGCTTCCAGGCCACCTGCTTCGCCCAGGCCGTGGCCGAGATCCAGCGCATGGTGCGGGGAGAATGGGGGAACTGGGGGGAAACTGGAGGAACTGGGGGGCGGGAGGGGCTGGGGAGGGGGACTGGGAGAGAACTGGGGGTGCTGGAGGGGCTTGGGGGGGGGACTAGGGGAGAACTGGAGGGACTGAGGAAGAACTAGGGGAGAACTGGAGGGACTGGGGGGGCTGGGGAGGGACTGGAGGAGAACTGGAGGAACTGGGGGGTCTGGAGTGGGACTGGGGAAGAACTGGAGGGGCTGGGGAGAGGGACTGGGGAGAACTGGAGGGGCTGGGGAGAGGGACTGGGGAGAACTGGAGGGGGAGAACTGGAGGACTGGGGGGGCTGGGGAGGGACTGGAGTGGGACTGGGGAAGAACTGGAGGGGCTGGGGAGAGGGACTGGGGAGAACTGGAGGGGGACTGGAGGGGACTGGGAATGCTGAAGGGGCTGGGAAGGGACTGGGGGAGAACTGGAGGGGCTGGGAAGGGACTGGGTGAGAATTGGGGGGGCTGGAGGGGGACTGGGCGAGAACTGGGGGGGCTGGAGGGAATGAGAGAACTGGGGGGGCTGGGGGAGTGACTGGGGGAGAACTGGAGGAACTGGGGGGGGGCCTGGGGGGGTGACTGGGGGAGAACTGGAGGAACTAGGGGGGGGACTGGGGGAGAACTAGAGGGAATGGGGGGACTGGGAGAACTGGGGGAGACTGGAGGAACTGGGAGGCTGGAGGGGGAGTAGGGGAGAACTGGAGGGTCTGGGGGAGAAGTGGGGGAGGACTGGAGGAACTGGGGGGACTGGGAGAGCTGGAGGGGCTGGGGGGGAACTGGAGGGGCTGGAGGAGAACTGGAGGAACTGGAGGGGCTGGGGGAGGGGGACTGGGGGAGAACTGGGGGGGCTGGAGGGGGACTGGAGGGACTGGGAATGCTGAGGGGCTGGGAAGGGACTGGGGGAGAACTGGGGGGGCTGGAGGGGGACTGGGAGAGCTGGAGGGGCTGTGGGGGGGGACTGGGGGGAAACTGGAGGGACTGGGGGAGCCGGAGGGGGACTGGGGGAAACTGGAGGAACTAGAGGGGCTGGAGGGGGACTGGGGGAAAACTGGAGGGACTGGGGGAGGGGGCTGGGGGAGAACTGGAGGGACTGGGAGAGCTGGGGAGGCTGTGGGGGGACTGGGGAAGAAGTGGAGGGACTGGGGGAGAAGTGGATGGGCTAGGGGGAGGGACTGGGGGAGAACTGGAGGGGCTGGGGGGGGACTAGGGGGCTGGAGGAGAACTGGGAGGGCTGGGGGTGACTGGAGGAACTGGAAGGACTGAGGGGGCAGTGGAATTGGGGGAAACTGGAGGGACTGGGGAGAACTGGAGTGACTTGGGCAGAGGAGTTGAGGGGGATCTGGAAAGAGCTGGGGAGACTGGGGGGGCTAGGAGAGCTGGGGGACAGGGGAATTAGGGGGTCTGGAGGGACTGGGAGGGCTGGGGAGCAGGAGGATTGGAGAGAAACTGGGGGTACTGGGGAGAACTGGAAGGACTTGGGGGCAGAGGAACTGGGGGAACTGGAGGGACTGGGAAGGCTGGGGAGCAGTAGGATTGGAGAGAAACTGGGGGTACTGGGGGAGAACTGGAGGGGACATGGGGGGCAGAGGCACTGGGGAGAACTGGAGGGACTTGAGGGGGGCAGAGGAATTGGGGGGAACTGGAGGGACTGGAAGGAACTGGGGGGAGTGAGGGGGAGCAGGGGAATTGAGAGGAACTGGGAGGGAACTGGAAGGACCGGGAGGGAACTGGAGGGACTGGGAGCGCTGGGGGGCACAGGAAAATAGCGAGAGGAGAGAACTGGAAGGAATGGGGGTTGCTGAGGGGAACTGGGGGGTTCAGGGAATCAGGAGCTTAGGTCTGACCGGGGGGAACTGGGGGTGCTCGGGGCGATACTGGGGTGACTGATGCTGACCCCCCCCCCCCAAGATCTCGGCGAAACTGGAGCCGCTGAGCGCAGAGGAGCAGGCGCGGGCGGCGCTGGGGGGGTCACGACCCCCCTCGGGCTGCACCATCTTCTGGGCTTCACCTCCAACCTCGTCAGCTCCGGAGTCAGGGAGAGCATCCGCTACCTGGTGCAGCACAACATGGTGTGTGTATGTTGGGGGGGGGCCCAGGCCGGTTTTGGGGGCTTGGGACCAGTTTGGGGGTGTCCCAGGCCAGTTAGGGGGGGGCTTGGAACCAGTTTGGGAGGGTCCAGGCCAGTTTGGGAGGGTCCAGGCCAGATTGGGGGGCTTGGGACCAGTTTGGGAGAACTGGAATCAGTTTGGAGGGTCCAGGCCAGGTTGGGGGTCTTGGGACTGGTTTGGGAGTGTTGGGACTAGTTTGGAGGTGTTGGGACTAGTTTGGAGGGTCCCAGGTCAGTTTGGGAGTGTTGGGACCAGTTTGGAGGTTTCTCAGTCCAGTTTGGAGGTTTCTCAGTCCAGTTTGGGGGTGTTGAGACTATTATGGAGGTCCTGGGACTGGTTTGGGTGTCTTGGGACCAGTCTTGGGGGGTCCCAGGCCGGTGTGGGGGTCTTGGGACTGGTTTAGGGGAGGTCCCAGGCCAGTTTGGGAGTGTTGGGACCAGTCTGGATGGATCCCAGGCCAGTGTGGGGGTCTTGAGACTGGTTTGAGGGATGTCCTAGGCCAGTTTGGAGGTGTTGGAACCAGTTTGGGAGGGTCCCAGGCCAGTTTGGGGGTCTTAGGACTGGTTTTGAGGGATCCCAGGCCAGTTTGGGAGTGTTTGGACCAGTTTGGGAGAGGTCCCCAGGCCAGTCTGGGGGTCTTGGGACTGGTTTGGGAGTGTTGGGACCAGTCTGGAGGGGTCCCAGGCCAGTTTAGGAGTCTTGGGACCAGTCTGGGAGGGTCCCAGGCCAGTTTAGAGGTGTTTGGACCAGTTTGGGAGGGTCCAGGCCAGGTTGGGTGTCTTTGGACTGGTTTGGGGAGGTCCTAGACCAGTTTGGGAGAGTTTGGACCAGTTTGGGAGGGTCCCAGGCCAGTTTGGAGGGGTTGGGACCAGTTTGGGAGGGTCCAGGCCGTTTCGGGGGGCTTGGAACCAGTTTGGGGGTGTCCCAGACCAGTTTGGGGGAATTGGAACCAGTTTGGGAGGGTCCCAGGCCAGTTTGGAGGTATTGGGACCGGTTTGGGGGGGTCCCAGACCAGTTTTGGGGGAATTGGAACCAGTTTGGGAGGGTCTAGGCCAGTTTGGGGGTCTTGGGACTGGTTTGGGGGATGTCCCAGGCCAGTTTGGAGGTGTTGAGACTGGTTTTGGGGGGGGGTCCCAGGTCAGTTTGGGAGTGTTGGGACCAGTTTGGAGGTGTCCCAGGCCAGTTTGGGGGTGTTGAGACTATTACGGAGGTCTTGGGACTGGTTTGGGGGTCTTGGGACCAGTCTTGGGGGTTCCCTCCTGTCCTCTCCTGTCTCCACTGTCCCCTTCAATGTCACGGGGTCCCCTCTGTCCCCATACAATGCCATGGGGTCCCCACTGTCCCCTCCTGTCCCCACTGTCCCCTACAATGCTGTGGGGTCCCTGCTGTCCCCTCCTGTCCCCTGCAATGCCATGGGGTCCCTCCTGTCCCCACTGTCCCCCTACAATATCATGGGGTCCCCACTGTCCCCTCCTGTCCCCTGCAATGCCATGGGGTCCCCACTACCCCCATACAATGCCATGGGGTCCCTCCTGTCCCCACTGTCCCCCTACAATGTCATGGGGTCCTCTCCTGTCCCCACTGTCCCCTCCTGTACCCTGCAATGCCGTGGGGTCCCTACTACCCCCCTACAATGCCATGGGGTCCCTGCTGTCCCCTCCTGTCCCCACTGTCCCCTACAATGCCATGGGGTCCCCACTGTCCCCTGCAATACCATAGGGTCCTACTACCCCCATACAATACCATGGGGTCCCCACTACCCCCATACAATACCATAGGGTCCCTACTACCCCCATACAATACCATAGGGTCCCTACTACCCCCATACAATACCATGAGGTCCCCACTGTCCCCTGCAATACCATAGGGTCCCTACTACCCCCATACAATACCGTGGCGTCCCCACTGTCCCCCACAATGCCATGGGCTCCCCTCTGCCCCCCTCCAACGCCGTGGGGTGCCCCCCGCCCTACGGTGACGTTGGCCGCGCAGGTGGACGTCCTGGTGACGACGGCCGGGGGGGTGGAGGAGGACCTGATCAAGTGCCTGGCGCCCACCTACCTGGGGGACTTCGGCCTGCGCGGCAGCGACCTGCGCCAGCGCGGCATCAACCGGTAACGGGGGGGTCCCCCCAACCCTCTCCATGGCCTTAGGGTCCCCCCCCTGGCTGAGACCTAGTGTCCCCTGTCCCCCCCAACCCAGGATCGGGAACCTCCTGGTGCCCAACGACAACTACTGCAAGTTCGAGGATTGGCTCATGCCCATCCTGGAGAGCATGGTGGACGAGCAGGAGACGCAGGTGAGGGGACCCCCCACTTTTGGGGGGGGTTGGAGGGGAGCCCGGACTCCTGGGTCCCCTTGGATTAGGAGGTTTTGGGGTTCCCCCCCCATCTTCAGGGGGATTGTGGGGGCTTGGACCCCTGGGTCTGCGACAGCTCAGGGGATTTGAGGGGATTGGGGGAGCTTGGACCCCTGTGTCCCCTTGGATTAGGAGGTTTGGGGGTCCCCCCTCATTTCAGGGGGACTGTGGGGACTTGGACCCATGGATCCTACCAGATTAAGAGGTTTTGGGGTCCCCTCCCCATTTCAGGGGGATCGTGGGGGCTTGGACCCCTGGTTCCCCTTGGATTAGGAGGATTTGGGGGTCTCTCCCCATTTCAGGAGGATCGTGGGGACTTGGACCCCTGGTTCCCCTTGGATCACGAGGTTTTGGGGGTGTCCCCCCCATCTCAGGGGGATTCTGGGGTGCTGAACCGATCCAGGTGGTTCTGGGTTCCCCCCCACCCCAAAGCTCGGGGGGATTTTTTGGGGGGCACGGATCCCCCCCCAGACACCACAACTGTGTGTTGCGGCAGGGGGTGAGGTGGACGCCGTCCAGGATGATCGCACGACTAGGCCGGGAGATCAACCACCCCGACTCCATCTGCTACTGGGCACAGAAGGTGGGGGACGGGGTCCCTGTCCCCTCTCCGTGTCCCTCTCCCCTCTCCGTGTCCCTCTCCCCTCTCCGTGTCCCTGTCCCTTCAACGTGTCCCTGTCCCTTCAACATGTCCCTGTCCTCTTGTGTCCCTGTCCCTTCATCGCTGTCCCCATGTCTCTCCAGAACCAGATCCCTGTCCCCTCATCGCTGTCCCTGTCCCCTCAACATGTCCCCATCCCCTCGTTGCCGTCCCCTCAACATGTCCCTGTCCCCTTCTCAGTGTCCCTGTCCCCTCGTCGCCATTCCTGTCCCATCAATGTGTCCCTGTCCCCTCATCGCTGTCCCCATGTCTCTCCAGAACCAGATCCCTGTCTCCTCGTCACCATCCCTGTCCCCTCTCAGTGTCCCTGTCCTCTCAATGCCGTCCCCTTCCCCTCTCTGTGTCCCTGTCCCTTCAACGTGTCCCTGTCCCCTCATTGCCATCCCTGTCCCCTCTCCGTGTCCCAGTCCCCTCATCGCCATCCCTCTCCCCTCAATGTGTCCTTGTCCCCTTGTTGCCATTCCTGTCCCCTCTCCATGTCCCTGTCCCTTTATCGCCGTCCCTCTCCCCTCAACATTTCCCTGTCCCCTCTCAGCGTCCCTGTCCCCTCAATGCTGTCCCTGTCCCCTCTCCGTGTCCCTGTCTCCTCTCCCCTCACCGCCATCCCTGTCCCTTCTCTGTGTCCCTGTTGCCGTCCCTGTCCCCTCTCCGTGTCCCCTCGTCGCTGTCCCTGTCCCCATTCAGTGTCCCTGTCCCCTCATCACCATCCCTGTCCCCTCTCAGTGTCCTTGTCCTCTCATCACCATTCCTGTCCCATCAACGTGTCCCTGTCCCCTTGTCGCCATTCCTGTCCCATCAATGTGTCCCTGTCCCCTCATATCACCGTCCCTGTCCCCTCATTGCCGTCCCCATCCCCTCTCCATGTCCCCTCATCACCATCCCTGTCCCTTCGTCGCCATCCCTCTCCCCTCATCGCCGTCCCCATCCCATCAATGTGTCCCTGTCCCCTCTCCATGTCCCTGTCCCCTTGTTACCATCCCCATCCCCTCTCCATGTCCCTGTCCCCTCTCCATGTCCCTGTCCCCTCTCCATGTCCCTGTCCCCTCAACATGTCCCTGTCCCCTCACTGCTGTCCCCGCATCTCTCCAGAACCAGATCCCGGTGCTGAGCCCTGCGCTCACCGACGGCTCCTTGGGCGACATGATCTTTTTCCACTCCTACAAACGACCGGGGCTGGTGCTCGACATCGTGGAGGGTGCGTGGGGTCCCACACCGTGTCCCCCAAAAAAATGCCTCTGTCCCCCATCCCAAGCTCCTGGCTCACCCCTGGGTTCTGGGGTCCCCCCCCAGTCCCAACTGCCTGGGTTCATTCCAGATGTTGGGGTGCTCTCCGGACTCTGGGTTCCCCTAACTTGAGTGCCAGTGGCTCCTGTAGATCCTGGGTATGTCCCCCCATCCTGGACGTCTTGGCCCATCTGGGATGCTGGGGTTTTACTCCAGATTCCAGGGTCCCCTCTGGATCCTGGGTGTCCCCTCCTCAGATTCCAGGGTCCCCTCTGGATCCTGGGTGTCCCCTCTGGATCCTGGGGTCCCCTCTAGTTCCTGCCTGTCCCCTCTGGGCTCCTGGGTGTCCCCCCCCCCCACATTCTGGGGTCCCCTCTGGCTCCTGCCCTCCCCCATTTCCAGGGTCCCCTCTGGGCTCCTAGCTGTCCCCTCTGGCTCCTGCCCCACCCCACCAGATTCTGGGGTCCCCTCTGGCTTCTGGTCCCCCTAGATTCTGGGGTCCCCTCTGGCTCTTGCCCTCTCATCTGGCTCCTGCCCCCCTCAAGATTCCAGGGTCCCCTCTGCCTCCTGGATGTCCCCTCTGCCTCCTGGGTGTCCCCTCTGGATCCTGGGGTCCCCTCTGGCTCCTGCCCCTCCCTCAGATTCCAGGGTCCCCTCTGGCCTCTGGGTGTCCCCTCTGGATCCTGGGGTCCCCTCTGACTCCTGCCTTCTCCCCAGATTCCAGGGTCCCCTCTGCCTCCTGGGTGTTTCCCCCCAGATTCCAGGGTCCCCTCTGGCTCTTGCCTGTCCCCTCTGGCTCCTGCCTTCTCCCCAGATTCCAGGGTCCCCTCTGGCTCTTGCCTTCTCCCCAGATTCCAGGGTCCCCTCTGCCTCCTGGGTGTTCCCCCCAGATTCCAGGGTCCCCTCTGGTTCCTGGTCCCCCCTAGATTCTGGGGTCCCCTCTGGCTCTTGCCCCCTCGTCTGGCTCCTGCCCCCCTCAAGATTCCGGGGTCCCCTCTGGACTCCTGGCTCTCCCCTCTAGCTCCTGCCCCACCCCAGATTCTGGGATCCCCTCTGGGCTCTTGCCTGTCCCCTCTGCCTCCTGGGTGTCCCCCCCCCGATTCCGGGGTGCCCCCCTGACCCCTCCCGTCCCCTCAGACCTGCGGCTGATCAACACTCAGGCCATCTTCGCGCGCAAGAGCGGGATGATCATCCTGGGCGGGGGGCTGGTCAAGCACCACATCGCCAACGCCAACCTCATGGTGAGAGGCTTTTTGGGGGGGTCAGGGGGACACGGGGGGGCTCCCCAACAGCGCCGGCCGCTCACCCCATGTCCACCGTCCACCCCCCAGCGCAACGGAGCCGATTTTGCCGTCTACGTCAACACGGCCCAAGAGTTCGACGGCTCCGACTCGGGCGCCAGGCCCGACGAGGCCGTGTCCTGGGGCAAGATCCGCATGGACGCCAACCCCGTCAAGGTTTGGGGGGGACGGGGGGGGGGGAATTGGGGACCCTGGGAGGGGGTGAGAAGGAGTTGGGGACCTTGGGATGGGAACTGGGGGGCTCCAGCGTGGGATTTAAGGGATTTGGAGAGGAATCGGGGACCTTGGGGTGGGAATGAGGGCCCCAGGGTGGGATTTAAGGACCTTTAAGGACCTTGGAGGGGACTTGGAGAGGAATTGGGGACCTTGGGGTGGGAATGAGGACCCCAGGGTGGGATTTAGGGACCTTGGGGGGGAAATGGGGGCCCTGGAAGGGATTTGGAGAGGAATTGTGAGTCTTGCGGTGGGAATGGGGGCCCCAGGGTGGGATTTAAGGACCCTGGCGGGGATTTGGAGAGGGATTGGGGACCTTGGGGTGGGAACTGGGGGACTCCTGGGTGGGAGTTGTGGAGAAACTGGGGCTTGGAAGGGAACTTGGGGACCCCAGGGTGGGATTTAAGGACCCTGAGGAGAAATTGGGGACCTTGGGGTGGGAATTTGGGGCTCCAAGATGGGATTTAAGGACCCTGGAAGGGATTTGGCGAGGGATTGGGGACCCTGGGGTGGGAATGAGGGCCCCAGGGTGGGATTTAAGGACCCTGGGGGGGATTTGGGGGCCCTGGAAGGGGTTTGGAGAGGAATTGGGGACCTTGGGGTGGCAATTTGGGCCCCAGGGTGGGATTTAAGGACCCTGGGGGGGATTTGGGGGCCCTGGAAGGGATTTGGAGAGGAATTGGGGACCTTGGGGTGGCAATTTGGGCCCCAGGGTGGGATTTAAGGACCCTGGAGTGGGATTTGGGGGCCCTGGAAGGGGTTTGGAGAGGAATTGGGGACCTTGGGGTGGGAATGGGGGCCCCAGGGTGGAGTTTAAGGACCCTGAGGAGGAATTGGGGACCCTGGGGTGGGAGTTGGAGGCCCCAGGGTGGGATTTAAGGACCCTGGAGTGGAATTTGGGGTCTGTGGGAGGGATACGGAGAGGAACTGGGGGCCTTGGGGTGGGAGTTGGAGGCCCCTCTTTGGGAGTCGGGAGTTAGAGGGGCATTGGGGGCCCGAGGGTGAGATTTAGGGACCCTTAGGTGGGATTTTGGGGGGGCTCACCCCCTCTTCCCCTCCCAGGTCTATGCGGACGCCTCCCTGGTTTTCCCGCTGCTGGTGGCCGAGACGTTTGCCCGGAGCGCGGCCGCCTTCCCCTCGGCGACACCAGGAGACTGAGCCACAGCCAGTTTTGGGGGGGGGGGTCCTGGCTGAGGGGGATCCCCTCATTTTTGAGGGGCCTGAGCCCCCCAGTGTCTCTGGGGGGGCTCCCTCCTTGCATCTCCTGAGCGAGAGAGCTGAGTGGATCATGACATGGGATATGGGGGGAGCTGGGACCCCCCCCCCATCACCATCCGTTTGTCCTTCTGTGTCCCTCCCCAGTCTGTCTGTCCCCCCCATGTCCGTCTGTCCCCCCAAATCTTATATTTATTTGCACTCTCCACGTGCTCCCAATAAATCCCTCCAGCTCCTTCTCACTCCTCAGGGCTCAGTGCTGGGTCCTGTTCAATGTCTTCATCAATGACCTGGATGAAGGCATCGAGTGCTCCCTGAGCAAGTTTGCAGATGACACTGAGCTGGGTGGAAGTGTTGATCTGCTAGAGGGTCGGGAGGCTCCAAAGGGATCTGAACAGGCTGGATCCATGGGCTGAGTCCAATGGGCTGAGGTTTAACACGGCCAAATGCCGAGTCCTGTACTTGGGGCACAACAACCCTGAGCAGAGCTCCAGACTGGGAGAAGTCTGGCTGGAAAACTGCCAGGAGGAGAGGGACCTGGGGGGGTTGGTCGACAGCGACTGACCATGAGCCAGCAGTGTGCCCAGGGGGCCAAGAAGGCCAAGGGCATCTTGGCTTGGATCAGAAATGGTGTGACCAGCAGGGCCAGGGAGGTGATTCTCCCTCTGGACTCAGCACTGGGGAGGCCGCTCCTTGAATCCTGTGTTGAGTTGTGGGCCCCTCAGCACAAGAAGGATGTTGAGGCTCTGGAGAGAGTCCAGAGAAGAGCTACGAAGCTGGTGAAGGGGTTGGAGAACAGGCCCTATGAGGAGCGGCTGAGAGAGCTGGGGGGGTTTATCCTGGAGAAGAGGAGGCTGAGAGGAGACCTCATTACTCTCTACAACTCCCTGAAAGGAGGTTGTGGAGAGGAGGGAGCTGGGCTCTTCTCCCAAGGGACAGGGGACAGGACAAGAGGGAATGGCCTCAAGCTCCACCAGGGGAGATTTAGGCTGGAGATTAGGAGGAAGTTTTTCACACAGAGGGTCATTGGGCATTGGAATAGGCTGCCCAGGGAGGGGGTTGATTCCCCTTCCCTGGAGCTGTTTAAGGGACGGGTGGATGAGGTCCTGAGGGACTTGGGTTAGTGTTTGATAGGAATGGTTGGACTCAATGATCCGATGGGTCTCTTCTAACCTGGTTGTTCTATGATTCTATGATGGTCTCAGCACCCCTTTATTGCCCCCACCCCGACACAGAGTCCCCCCCAGCGGCCACCGTCACCAGGGGGGGGACATGGGTTGGGGGTTCTGCAGGTAGGACATCACCACGGCCGAGATGGAGAGCCTGGAGCAAGGGAGAGATGACACGTCAGAGGGCGCTGGGGGGGGATTTGGGGCTCTGGAGCTCTGGGTGGGGGAGATCTTGGGGACAGGAGGGTTTGGAGGGGTCAGAGGTACTAGGAGGAGGTGGTTCAGGAGCTCAGGAGTTGCCAGTTGAGGAATTTGGGGGTCTGGGAGCTCTGGGTGGGCAAGATTTGGGGTGTGGCGGGGGGAGTTGGGAGCTCTGGGTGGGGGAGATCTGGGGGGCAGGAGGGTTTGGGGGGGTCAGAGGTACTAGGAGGGGATGGTTCAAGGGCTCAGGGGTCTCCAGTTGGTGAATTTGGGGGTCTGGGAGCTCTGGGTAGGTGAAGATTTGGGGGCATTGGGGGATTTGAGGGGGTCAAGGATACCAGAATGGGGTAGTCTGGGGTTCAGGGTCTCCAGGTGGAGAATTAGGGGGTCTGGGAGCTCTGGGTGGCAAGATTTGGGGTGCAAGGGGGGTTGGGAGCTCTGGGTGGGGGAGATATGGGGGACAGGAGGGTTTGGAGGGGTCAGAGGTACTAGAAGGGGGTGGTTTGGGGTTCAGGGGTCTCTGGGTGGGGAATTTGGGGGTCTGGGAGCTCTGAGTGGGGGAGATTTGGGGGCACTGGGGGATTTGAGGGGGTCAAGGGTACCAGAATGGGGTAGTCTGGGGGTTCAGGGGTCTCCAGGTGGTGAATCTGGGGGTGTGGGAGCTCTGGGTGGTGGAGATCTGGGGTGCAGGGTTTTTTTGGGAGGGGTCAGGGGCTCCAAAAGGGGGTGATCCGGGCTCACATGAAACTGCTCATCATCTGTTTGGTGTCCTCGGAGCTGCGGGAGTTGGCGAAGCTGATGAAGGAGCAGTAGACGGCGATCCAGGCACACCACTTCAGCTGGGGAGGGGGGGGAACACGGGGGGGGGGACCCCCAGGATGGGCCCTGTGTCCCCCAAACCACCCTGGGACAGACCCTGTCCCCCAAACTCCCTATTGATGGTCCCTGTCCCCCTCAAACCACCCTGGGACAGACCCTGTAACCCCCCAAGTCCCCCAGGGGTGGTCCCTGTTCCCCCCCAAACCACCCTGGGACAGACCCTGTCCCCCTGAAGTCCCCCAGGGATGGTCCCTGTCCCCCCCCGACCACCTTGGGACAGACCCTGTCCTCCTGAAGTCCCCTAGGGATGGTCCCTGTCCCCCCCAAGTCCTCCAGGGATGGTCCCTGTCCCCCCCAAACCACCTTGGGACAGACCCTGTCCCCCAGACTCCCTATTGATGGTCCCTGTCCCCCCCTAAACCACCTTGGGACAGACTCTGCCCCCCCCAAACTCCCTACTGATGGTCCCTGTCCCCCCAAACCACTCTGGGACAGACCCTGTCCCCCTAGACTCCCTATTGATGGTCCCTGTCCCCTCCACGTCCCCTAGGGATGGTCCCTGTCCCCCCCAAAGCACCGTGGGACAGACTCTGTCCCCAAACTCCCTACTGATGGCCCCTGTCCCCTCAAACCACCCTGGGACAGACCCTGTAACTCCAAATTCCCCCCAGGGATGGTCCCCAGTTCCCCTCAAACTCCCCACTGATGGTCCCTGTTCCCCTAAACCACCCTGGGACAGACCTTTCTCCCCCAAAGTCCCCAGGGATGGTCCCTGTCCCCCCCCAAACCACCTTGGGACAGACTCTGCCCCCCCCAAACTCCCTACTGATGGTCCCTGTGCCCCCCAAACCACTCTGGGACAGACCCTGTCCCCCCAGACTCCCTATTGATGGCCCCTGTGCCCCCCGAATCCTTCAGGGCTGGTCCCTGTCCCCCCCCCAAACCACCCTGGGACAGACCCTGTCCCCCTAAAGTCCCCCAGGGCTGGTCCCTGTCCCCCCAACTACCCCTGGGACAGACCCTGTCCCCCCAAACTCCCTATTGATGGTCCCTGTCCCCCCCCAAACCACCTTGGGACAGACTCTGCCCCCCCCCCCCCAAACTCCCTACTGATGGTCCCTGTGCCCCCCAAACCACTCTGGGCAGACCCTGTCCCCCCATACTCCCTATTGATGGTCCCTGTCCCCCCCCAAGTCCCCTAGGGATGGTCCCTGTCCCCTCCAAAGCACCGTGGGACAGACTCTGTCCCCCAAACTCCCTACTGATGGCCCCTGTCCCCTCAAACCACCCTGGGACAGACCCTGTAACTCCAAATTCCCCCCAGGGATGGTCCCCAGTTCCCCTCAAACTCCCCACTGATGGTCCCTGTCCCCCTAAACCACCCTGGGACAGACCTTTCTCCCCCAAAGTCCCCTAGGGATGGTCCCTGTCCCCCCCCAAACCACCCTGGGACAGACCCTGTCCCCCCAGACTCCCTATTGATGGTCCCTGTCCCCCCCAAACCACTCTGGGACAGACCCTGTCCCCCCCAAACTCCTTATTGATGGTCCCTGTCCCCCCCTAAACCACCTTGGGACAGACTCTGCCCCCCCCCAAACTCCCTACTGATGGTCCCTGTTCCCCCCAAACCACTCTGGGACAGACCCTGTCCCCCCATACTCCCTATTGATGGTCCCTGTCCCCCCCCAAGTCCCCTAGGGATGGTCCCTGTTCCCCCCAAAGCACCGTGGGACAGACTCTGTCCCCCAAACTCCCTACTGATGGCCCCTGTCCCCCCCAAACCACCCTGGGACAGACCCTGTAACTCCAAATTCCCCCCAGGGATGGTCCCCAGTTCCCCTCAAACTCCCCACTGATGGTCCCTGTCCCCCCCAAACCACCCTGGGACAGACCCTGTCCCCCTGAAGTCCCCCAGGGATGGTCCCTGTTCCCCCCAAACCACCTTGGGACAGACCCTGTCCCCCCAGACTCCCTATTGATGGTCCCTGTCCCCCTTAAACCACCCTGGGACAGACCCTGTCCCCCTGAAGTCCCCCAGGGATGGTCCCTGTCCCCCCCAAACCACCTTGGGACAGACCCTGTCCCCCTGAAGTCCCCTAGGGATGGTCCCTGTCCCCCCCAAGTCCTCCAGGGATGGTCCCTGTCCCCCCCAACTACCCCTGGGACAGACCCTGTCCCCCTGAAGTCCCCCAGGGCTGGTTCTTGTCCCCCCACCTTGAGCATCAGGCCACACATGCTGAAGACCATGCCCAGCAGGTTCATGTAGTCGGGGGTGGGGTCCTCCAGGGCGGGGCTGCTCTCGCTGGAGGGGGGTTTGTACCTGGGGGGGGGGGTCAAGGAGCCATCAAGCAGGGTGGGACACTCCTCCCCCTCGCTATTCCCCCCCTCCCCACCCCAGTTCTTACCGGGTGACCCTCCCCGGCCGCCTCGGATCGGCCATCGCTGCTTCCGCTTCCGCCGGAAGTTCCGACCAGCAACAGGGACCCCACTCCCTCCAGCAGCGACCCCGCCCACAGGTACCGACCCCGGGACCGACCCATCCCGAGATTTATCCCATCCCAGCACCGACCCATCCCGGTACCGGACCCCATCCCAGTCCCCATCCCGGTCCCAGTACCGGATCCCAGCCCTGACTCCATCCCTGTCCCGATCCCATCCCGGTGCTGGTCCCATCCCAGTTCCCAGCCCGGTCCTCGTCCCATTACCGGTCCCAGCTCCCATCCCGGTCCCGAACCCCATCCTGGTACCGGATCCCATCCCAGTTGCCAGCCCCGACTCCAGCCTGGGACTGAGACCAGACCCTGTCCCAGTCCCATCCCAGTCCCCATCCCAGTGCCGGACCCCATCCCAGTTCCCAGCCCCGATGCCAGTACCAGACCCCTCCCAGTCCCCAGCCCAGTTCCCAGCCCTGACTCCAGCCCCGCACCGAGTCCGGACCCTGTCCCAATCCCATCCCGGTACCGGTCGCAGCCCCGATCCTGATACCGGATCCCATCCCAGTCCTCATCCCGGTGCCGGTCCCAGCCCTTTACTGGTCCCAGTCCCCATCCTGGTACCAGACCTATCCCGGTCCCATCCCAGTCCCAGATCCCATCCCAGTCCCCATCCCGGTACTGGACCCATCCAGGTCCCAGCCCCGATCCCAGTCCCGGATCCCATCCCAGTCCCCATCCCAGTACCAGACCCATCCAGTTCCCAGCCCAGATCCCGGTACCAGATCCCATCCCAGTCCCCATCCCAGTACCGGACCCATCCAGGTCCCAGCCCTGACCCTGGTGCCGGATCCCATCCCAGTCCCCATGCTGGTCCCATCCCCGATCCCAGTACCAGATCCCATCCCGGTACCAGCCCCAGCCCCGAACCCATCCCAGTCCCCATCCCAGCGCTGGTCCCATCCCTTTACTGCTCCCATCCCTGATCCCAGTACCAGATCCCATCCCAGTTCCCAGCCCCGGCTCCATCCCTATCCCAGTCCTCATCCCGGTCCCGGTTCTCATCCTGTTGCCATTTGCAGCCGCCATCCCGTTGTGGTGATGCTGCCCCAGCCTCGCCCAGCACCCCCCGAGCTGCCCCGACGCCTGGTGCGGACCCTGCAGTGCGGGCAGGGGGCTGTGAGGGCCGCCAGGTTCAACGGTACCAGGGCAACGGGGGGTTAATGGGAACGGAGGGGTTAATGGGGGTGGTGGGAATGAGGGGGTTAATGGGAACGGAGGGGTTAATGGGGGTGGTGGGAATGAGGGGGTTAATGGGAACGGAGGGGTTAATGGGAACGGAGGGGTTAATGGGGGTGGTGGGAATGAGGGGGTTAATGGGAACGGAGGGGTTAATGGGAACGGAGGGGTTAATAGGGGTGATAGGAATGAGAGGGTTAATGGGAACAGGGGGTTAATGGGAACAGAGGGGTTAATAGGGGTGATAGGAATGAGAGGGTTAATGGGAACAGGGGGTTAATAGGGGTGATAGGAATGAGAGGGTTAATGGGAACAGGAGGTTAATGGGAACAGAGGGGTTAATGGGGTGATAGGAATGAGAGGGTTAATGGGAACAGGGGGTTAATGGGAACAGAGGGGTTAATGGGGTGATAGGAATGAGAGGGTTAATGGGAACAGGGGGTTAATGGGAACGGAGGGGTTAATGGGGTGATAGGAATGAGAGGGTTGATGGGAACGGGGGGGTTAATGGGAACAGAGGGGTTAATAGGGGTGATGGGAATGAGAGGGTTAATGGGAACGGGGGGTTAATGGGAATGGAGGGGTTAATGGGGTGATAGGAATGAGAGGGTTAATGGGAACAGGGGTTAATGGGAACAGAGGGGTTAATGGGGTGATAGGAATGAGAGGGTTGATGGGAACGGGGGGGTTAATGGGAACGGGGGGTTAATGGGAACGGAGGGGTTAATAGGGGTGGTGGGAACGGGGTTAATGGGAACAGGGGGTTAATGGGAACGGAGGGGTTAATGGGGTGATAGGAATGAGAGGGTTAATGGGAACGGGGGGGTTAATGGGAACAGAGGGGTTAATAGGGGTGATAGGAATGAGAGGGTTAATGGGAACAGGGGGGTTAATGGGAACAGGGGGTTAATGGGAACAGAGGGGTTAATAGGGGTGGTGGGAATGAGGGCGTTAATGGGAACAGGGGGTTAATGGGAACGGAGGGGTTAATGGGGTGATAGGAATGAGAGGGTTAATGGGAACAGGAGGTTAATGGGAACAGAGGGGTTAATAGGGGTGATAGGAATGAGAGGGTTAATGGGAACAGGGGGTTAATGGGAACAGAGGGGTTAATGGGGTGATAGGAATGAGAGGGTTAATGGGAACGGGGGGGTTAATGGGAACAGAGGGGTTAATAGGGGTGATAGGAATGAGAGGGTTAATGGGAACGAGGGGGTTAATGGGAACTGGGGGGTAATGGGAACGGGGGCGATTGGGGTCTCTGAGGGAGATTTGGGGTCTCTGGTTTGGGGGATTTGGGGCATCGAGGGGAGATTTTGGGGCATTGGGGGTGCTCTGGGTGGGATTTGGGGCCTCTGGGTGGGATTTAGGGTCTCTGGATGGGGTTTGGGGTCTCTGGGGGAGATTTGGGGTCTCTGGTTTGGGGGATTTGGGGCATCGAGGGGAGATTTTGGGGCATTGGGGGTGCTCTGGGTGGGATTTGGGGCCTCTGGGTGGGATTTGGGGCCTCTGGGTGGGATTTAGGGTCTCTGGGTGGGGTTTGGGGTCTCTAGGGGAGATTTGGGGTCTCTGGTTTGGGGGATTTGGGGCATCGAGGGGAGATTTTGGGGCATTGGGGGTGCTCTGGGTGGGATTTGGGGCCTCTGGGTGTGGGGATTTGGGGGTTGGAGGCTCCAGGGACCGTGTGTGGGGTTTGGGGGTGCAGGGCTAGGGGTTTGATGGGATTTCTGGGGTCCCCCCCATAAAGCCGACGGGAACTACTGCCTGACGTGCGGCAGCGACAAGAGCCTGAAGCTGTGGAACCCTCATCGCGGCACCGCCCTGCGAACCTACCACGGCCACGGCTACGAGGTGCTGGACGCCGCTGGGTAAGGGGGGACCCCCCCTCAGCCATGGGGACCCCTACTTAACTTTGGGGATCCCCCTGGGGCCTCGGGGAACCTCCCCTGGCCTTGGGGACCTTAACCTTGGGGATCCCCTTGAGGCCTTGGGGACCCCCTCCACTGGCCTTGGGGACTCCTCCTTAGCCTTGGGGACCCTCCTGGGGCCTTGGGGACCCCCCTGAGGCCTTCGGGACCCTTCCTTAACCTTGGGGATCCCTTCTTAAGCGTGGGGACCCCCTCCCCTGGCCTTGGGGACCCCTTCTTAAGCATGAGGTGTCCCCCTGCAGCCTTGGGGATCCCCCTGGGGCCTTGGGGACCCTCCCCTGGCCTTGGGGACTCCTCCTTAGCCTTGGGGACCCCCCTGGGGCCTTGGGGAACCTCCCCTGGCCTTGAGGACCTTTCCTTAACCTTGGGGACCCCCTCCCTGGCCTTGGGGACACCCCTAGGGCCTTAGGGATCCCCCTCCAGCCTTGGGGACCCCTCCCTGGCCTTGGGGACCCCTTCTTAAGCATGAGGTGTCTCCCTGCAGCCTTGGGGTCACCCTCCTTAATCTTGGGGATCCCCTTGAGGCCTTGGGGACTCCTCCTTAGCCTTGGGGACCCTCCCCTGGCCTTGGGGACCCTTCCTTAACCTTGGAGACCCCACTCAGCCTTGGGGACCCCTCCTTAACCTTGGGGACCCCCTCCCTGGCCTGGGGGACCCCTTCTTAAGCATGAGGTGTCTCCCTGCAGCCTTGGGGTCACCCTCCTTAACCTTGGGGATCCCCTTGAGGCCTTGGGGACTCCTCCTTAGCCTTGGGGACCCCCCTCAGCCTTGGGGACCCTTCTTAAACTTGGGGTCCCCCTCCTTAAGCTTGGAGATGCTCCCCTGGCCTTGCCCCCCCCCTGCAGCCCTCATCCCCCCTCCTCTTGGGGCCTCGGGGCCCCACTCTGGTTTGAGTCCCCCCCTCCAGTTTTGGGGACCCTCTCTCCAATTCTGGGGACCCCCCCCCTTGCCCCCCCAGATCCTTCGACAACAGCCACCTCTGCTCCTGCGGGGCTGACAAGACGGTGGCTCTCTGGGACGTGGCCACCGGGCAAGTCATCCGCAAGTACCGTGGCCACGCGGGGGTGAGGAGACTCGGGGGGCTGGGGTGGATTTGGGGGGGGTCAGGGGGGGGCTCTAGGGGTGGTTTGGGGGTGTCAGAGGCCTCTGAGTGAGAGGAATTGGGGGTTCGGGAGCTCGAGGTGTGGTTTGGGGGTGTCAGATGCCTCTAGGTGGGAGGAATTGGGGCTTCGGGAGCTTTAGGGAGGGATTTGGGGGGGGGGTCAGGGGGACAAGAGGGGATGGTTTGGGGGTTCAGGGGGGATTTGGGGGTGTAGGGGCAATGGGGTAGGTGGATTTGGGGGTGTTGGGATAATTGGGTGAGGGATTTGGGGCACTGGGATTGGGGGAATTTAGGGGGATTGGGAGCTCTAGGGGGATTTGGGGGCTCAGGGGGCTCTGGGACGGGGGAGTTGGGGGGTTTGGGAGCTCTAGGGGTGGTTTGGGGGGGTCAGACGCCTCTGAGTGAGAGGAATTGGGGGTTCGGGAGCTCTAGGGGGGATTTGGGGGGGTCAGGGACACAAGAGGGGGTGGTTTGGGGGTTCAGGGGGGACTTGGAGGTTGGAGGAGGATTTGGGGGTGTAGGGGCTGTGGGGAGGGGCGTTTTGGGGGGGGTTGGGATAATCAAGTGGGGTAATTGGGGGGATCGGGGGAGTTTTTGGGGTGCTCAGAGCGGGGGGGGGTCAGATTTTGGGGGTCCCGCAGAAGGTGAACTGCGTCCAGTTCAACGAGGAGGCCACCCTCATCCTGTCTGGTACGAGGTGCTCTTTGACCCCCACTTTTCCTCACCCTGAGCACCCCCAAACCCACCCCCAAACCCACCCCCTGAACCCCATTTTTGGGGTGTCCCCCCCCCCAGGCTCCATCGACTGCACCGTGAGGTGCTGGGACTGCCGCTCGCGCCGCCCCGGACCCCGTCCAGGTCCTGGATGAGGCCAAGGACGGAGTCTCCAGCCTCAAAGTGTCCGACCACGAGATCCTCACGGGGGTGAGGGACGAGGGGCAACTGGGACGGGGACAGGGATGAACTGGGAGGGACTGGGATGGGGTTTTGGGGAAGGATTGGGATGCATTGGGGGTGACAAAGTCCTGGATGAGGCCAAAGACGGAGTCTCCAGCCTCAAAGTGTCCGGCCATGAGATCCTCACGGGGTGAGGGACGAGGGGCGACTGGGATAGGGTCGGGGGGGGACTGGGATGCACTGGGATGGGTTTTTGGGGGGACTGGGATGGGTTTATGGGGGGGATTGGGACACATTGGGGGTGACAAGGTCCTGGATGAGGCCAAGGACGGAATCTCCAGCCTCAAAGTGTCCGACCATGAGATCCTCACGGGGTGAGGGACGAGGGGCGACTGGGACGGGGACTGGGATGCACTGGGGGGGACAGGGATGCATTGGGGGGGGATTGGGACACATTAGGGGTGACAAGGATGCATTTGGGGGAGACAAGGATGCATTTGGGGGGTGCAGGGATGCGTTTGGGGGGGGACAAGGAAGCGTTGTTGGGGACAGGGATGCATTGGGGGGGATTGGGGCACATTAGGGGTGACAAGGATGCATTTGGGGGGGACACGGATGCATTGGGGGGATTGGGGCACCTCTGGGGGGGACTGGGATGGGTTTTGGGGGGACAGGGGTGGATTTGATGGGATCAGGATAGGTTTTGGGGGGGACAGGGATGTGTTTGATGGGACTGGGCTGGGTTTTTGGGGGGACAGGGATGGGTTTGATGGGGCTGGGCTGGGGTTTTGGGGGGGACAAGGATGTGTTTGATGGGACCAGGATGTGTCTAGGGGACCAGGGCTGGGTTTTGGGGGGGACAGGGATGTGTTTGATGGAACTGGGCTGGGTTTTGGGGGGACAGGGATGTGTTTGATGGAACTGGGCTGGGTTTTGGGGGGACAGGGATGTGTTTGTTGGGATCTAGATGTTTCTAGGGGACCAGGGATGGGGTCTGAGGGGGGACAGGGATGGGTTTGATGGGACTGGGCTGGGTTTTGGGGGGACAGGGATGGGTTTGATGGGACTGGGATGTGTCTAGGGGACTGGGATGGGTTTGATGGGACTGGGATGTGTCTAGGGGACTGGGATGGGTTGGTTTGGGGGGACAGGGATGTGTTTGATGGGACCGAGATAGGTTTTTGGGGGACAGGGATGGGTTTGATGGGACCGGGATGTGTCTAGGGCACCAGGGCTGGGTTTTGGGGGGATAGGGATGTGTTTGATGGGACTGGGTTGGGTTTTGGGGGCACAGGAATGTGTTTGATGGGACCGGGATAGGTTTTGGGGGGACAGGGATGTGTTCGATGGCACCTGGATGTGTCTAGGGGACCAGAGCTGGGTTTTGGGGGGGGACAGGGCTGACTGGCCCTCAAGCAGATACGGGGGATGCATTTAGGGTACAGGATGGGGAAGACAATTTGGGGATCCTCCCACCCAACAAACTTGGGGTGCCCCATCACCCCTTTCCCTTTCTCCAGCTCTGTCGACGGCCGTGTTCGCCGCTACGATCTGCGCGCTGGGCAGCTTCATTGCGACTTCATCGGCAGTGAGTGTGGGGGGGGGGGGGCCTGGATTTGGGGGGGAAGGGGGGTCCTGGAAGAAGTGGGGGGGGGTCCCCCAAAGTCCCCCCATTTTTTATTTTCCCCGCAAGGTCCCATCACCAGCGTTTGCTTCAGCAAGGACGGGCAGAGCACCTTGGCTGCCACCTTGGACTCCACCTTGCGCCTCTTGGACAAGGAGACAGGAGAGCTGCTCGGAGAGTAGGAGCCTGGGGGTGGCTACTGCTCCCCTCCCTGTGGCTACTGAGGGATTTGGGGGGGCCCTTAGCTCACTGGGATGCCCCCCCCGGCAGGTATCGGGGTCACCGCAGCAGCACGTACAGGCTGGATTGCGTCCTGAGCGAGCGCGACACCCACGTGGGCTGCGCCTCCGAGGACGGACACGTCTACCTCTGGGACCTGGTGGAGGTTTGGGGGGACCCCTGGAGGGTTGGGGGGGGGTCCTGGGGAGTTTTTGGGGGGCAGAGGGGGCTGATTGGAGAAGTGGGGGGCAAATGGGGAACCAGGGATGATCCCAGCTCCTCAATCTCATCCTGAGGGGCGACCCCGACTCCTCAATCTCATCCTGGGGAGGACCCCAGCTCCTCAATCCCACCTTGAGAGGGGACCCCAACTCCTCAATTCCACCCTGGGGAGGACCCCAACTCCTCAATTCCACCCTGGGGAGGACCCCAACTCCTCAATCCCACCTTGGGAGGGCACCCCAGCTCTTTAATCCCACCCTGGGGATGACCCCAGCTCCTAAATCCCATCCTGGGGATGACCCCAGCTCCTCAATCCCCGCCCTGGGGGAGGACCCCAACTCCTCAATCCCACCCTGGGGGGGACCCCAACTCTTCGATCCCACCTTGAGAGGGGACCCCCATCTCCTCAATCTCATCCTGGGGAGGACCCCAGCTCCTCAATCCTGTCCCAGGGGGGTGGACCGGGACCCCGCAAGCCCATGTTGGGGTATGGGGGGGTCCCCAACGCGCGGTGCCCCCCTTTCCTGCAGGGTTCACTGTCGCTGCGGCTGCCTGTGGGCACAGGGGTGGTGCAGTCCCCTCGCCTTCCACCCGACGCTGCCCTGTCTGCTCGCCGCCTGCCAGGGCAACGTCCACCTCTGGCGCGAGGACACCTTCCAGCCCGACCAGGGGGATGGCGACGGCTGAAAGTGGGGTTCCCCC
>JAUMJK010002062.1:0-21992 GCA_033558105.1 Coccyzus lansbergi
CCCCCAGGGGCGATTAATCACCCCCAAACCCCCCATTTTCTACCCCCCCCAGTGATAATTAACCCCCCAAACTCCCCTTTTCTGCCCCCCAGGGGCAATTAATCACCCCCAAACCCCCATTTTCTGTCCCCCCAGGGGCAATTAGTGCCCCCGAACCCTTATTTTCTGCCCCCCCCCCCCCCCAAGTGACAATTAACCCCCTCAGACCCCCCTAGGGGCAATTAATCACCCCAAAACTCCCCTTTTCTGCCTCCCCAGGGGGTAATTAATCACCCCAAACCCCTCCCTCCCGCCCCCCCCCTCCCCCCAGTGATAATTAACCCCCTAAACTCCCCTTTTCTGCCCCCCCAAGCGACAACCCCCTCCCCCCCGACTCCCGATTTTCTGCCCCCCCAGGGGCAATTAATCACCCTAGACCCTTATTTTCTACCCCCCCACTATCACTTACCCCCCCAAACCCCCCATTTTCTGCCCCCCCCAAGTGGTAATGAACCCCCCAAACTCCCCTTTTCTGCCTCTCCAGGGGCAATTAACCCCCCCCTCCCCAAGACCCCATTTTCTGCCCCCCCCAAGTGACAATTAACCCCCCAAACCCCCCATTTTCTGCCCCCCCTAGGAACAACTGCCCCTCATTTTCTGCCCCCCCCCCCAGTAACAATTACCCCCCCCAACCCCCTCTTTTCTGCCCCCCCCCCCCCTCCCCCACCTCATTCTGCAGGTTCTGCGGCTGCTGCGGCTGCCGTGGGTGCCTCAGCGCGGCCGTGGGGCGACCCCCACCCCCGGGGCGCCCACCCCGCCGGGTTTCGGGGCCCTGCGGGCGCTGAGCCTGGCGGGGGCGGGGCCGACGCCGGACGGGGCGGGGCTGGGCCGGCTCCTGGGCGGCAGCCCCCACCTGCGCCGCCTCGACCTGCGGCGCTGCCCGCGCATCCCCCTCAGCGCCGTCCTCGCACTCCCGTGCTCTGGTGGGTTGGGTTGGGTTGGGTTGGGTTGAGTGGATTGGGTCGGGTTGGGTTGAGTGGATTGGATCGGGTTGGGTTGAGTGGATTGGATCGGGTTGGGTTGAGTGGATTGGATCGGGTTGGGTTGAGTGGATTGGATCGGGTTGAGTTGGGTTGGGTTGAGTTGGGTTGAGTTGAGTTGGGTTGAGTTGAGTTGGGTTGGATTGTTGGGTTGGATTGGGTTGAGTGGATTGAGTTGGGTTGAGTTGGTTGGATTGGATTGAGTTGATTGGGTTGAGTTGGTTTGGGTTGAGTTGGATTGGATTGAGTTGGTTTGGATTGGATTGAGTTGGTTTGGATTGGGTTGAGTTGGTTTGGGTTGAGTTGGTTTGGGTTGAGTTGGATTGGGTTGAGTTGGATTGGGTTGAGTTGGATTGGGTTGAGTTGGATTGGGTTGAGTTGGATTGGGTTGAGTTGATTGGGTTGAGTTGGTTTGGGTTGAGTTGGTTTGGGTTGAGTTGGTTTGGGTTGAGTTGGTTTGGGTTGAGTTGATTGGGTTGAGTTGATTGGGTTGAGTTGGTTTGGGTTGACTTGAGTTGGTTTGGGTTGAGTTGGTTGGATTGGATTGAGTTGCATTGAGTTGGTTGGATTGGATTGAGTTGGGTTGAGTTGGTTGGATTGGATTGAGTTGATTGGGTTGAGTTGGGCTGAGTTGAGTTGGGTTGAGTTGGATTGAGTTGGGTTGTTGGTTTGGGTTGAGTTGGTTGGATTGAGTTGGATTGAATTGGATTGGATTGGGTTGAGTTGATTGGGTTGGGTCGAGTTGGGTTGAGTTGGATTGGACTGAGTTGTTTGGTTTGAGTTGAATTGGGTTGGGTTGAGTTGGTTGGATTGGGTTGAGTTGGATTGAGATGAGTTGGGTTGAATGAATTGGGTTGAGTTGAGTGGATTGGGTTGAGTTGTTTGGGTTGGATTGAGTTGTTTAGGTTGAGTTGGGTTGAGTGGATTGCGTTTAATTGAATTGGGTTGAGTTGGTTGGATTAGCTTGAGTTGGATTGGGTTGGGTTGAGTGGTTTGGGTTGATTGAGTTGGGTTGAGTTGAGTGGATCGGATTGGTTTGAGTTGAGTTGGATTGGGCTGAGTTGGGTTGGATCAGTTGGGTTGAGTTGAATGGATTGGATGGGCTTGAGTTGGGCTGAGTCGGATCGGGTTGAGTGGGTTGGGTTGAAGTAGGTTGGGTTGAGGTGGATCTGGTTGAGTGGTTTGGGTGGAGTTGATCGGATTGAGTTGAGTCGATTGCGTTGAGTGGGTTGGATCAAGTTGGGTTGAGTGGCTTGGGTTGAGTTGATTTGGTTGGGTTGGTTGGTTCTCTCATGGTTGAGTTGGTTCCTCCATGGGTTGGGTTGGTTCCCCCATGGGTTGGGTTGGTTCCTCCATGGGTTGGGTTGGTTCCCCCATGGGTTGGGTTGGTTCCTCCATGGGTTGGTTGGTTCCTCCATGGGTTGGGTTGGTTCCTCCATGGGTTGGGTTGGTTCCCCCATGGGTTGGGTTGGTTCCTCCATGGGTTGGTTGGTTCCTCCATGGGTTGGGTTGGTTCCTCCATGGGTTGGGTTGGTTCCCCCATGGGTTGGGTTGGTTCCTCCATGGGTTGGTTCCTCCATGGCTTGGGTTGGTTCCTCCATGGGTTGGGTTGGTTCCTCCATGGGTTGGTTGGTTCCTCCATGGGTTGGTTGGTTCCCCCATGGGTTGAGTTGGCTCCTCCATGGGTTGGGTTGGTTCCTCCATGGGTTGGGTTGGTTCCTCCCTCCATGGGTTGGGTTGGTTCCTCCATGGGTTGGGTTGGTTCCTCCCTCCATGGGTTGGGTTGGTTCCTCCCTCCATGGGTTGGGTTGGTTCCTCCATGGGTTGGTTGGTTCCTCCATGGGTTGGTTCCTCCATGGGTTGGGTTGGTTCCTCCATGGGTTGGTTGGTTCTCTCATGGGTTGGTTGGTTCCTCCATGGGTTGGTTGGTTCCTCCATGGGTTGGGTTGGTTCCTCCCTCCATGGGTTGGTTGGTTCCTCCATGGGTTGGTTGGTTCTCTCATGGGTTGGTTGGTTCCTCCATGGGTTGGGTTGGTTCCTCCCTCCATGGGTTGGGTTGGTTCCTCCATGGGTTGGTTCCTCCATGGCTTGGGTTGGTTCCTCCATGGGTTGGGTTGGTTCCTCCATGGGTTGGGTTGGCTCCTCCATGGGTTGGGTTGGCTCCTCCATGGGTTGGGTTGGTTCCTCCATGGGTTGGGTTGGTTCCTCCATGGGTTGGGTTGGTTCCTCCATGGGTTGGTTGGTTCCTCCCTCCATGGGTTGGTTCCTCCCTCCATGGGTTGGTTGGTTCCTCCATGGGTTGGTTGGTTCCTCCCTCCATGGGTTGGGTTGGTTCCTCCCTCCGTGGGTTGGTTGGTTCCTCCATGGGTTGGGTTGGTTCCTCCATGGGTTGGTTGGTTGGTTCCCCCATGGGTTGGGTTGGTTCCTCCATGGGTTGGTTGGTTCCTCCATGGGTTGGGTTGGTTCCTCCATGGGTTGGTTGGTTCCTCCATGGGTTGGTTGGTTCCTCCATGGGTTGGTTGGTTCCTCCCTCCATGGGTTGGTTCCTCCCTCCATGGGTTGGTTCCTCCCTCCATGGGTTGGTTGGTTCATCCATGGGTTGGTTGGTTCCTTCTCTCATGGTTGAGTTGGTTCCCTCATGGTTTGGTTCTTTCCCTCATGGTTTGGTTGTTTCCCTGATGGGTTAGTTGGTTCGTCCATGGCTTGGGTTGGGTTGGTTGGTTCCCTTCGTTATTTTGTTGATTCTCTCATGATTTGGTCTCTTCCTTCATGGTTGGTTGGTTCCTCCGCGGTTGGGTTGGTTGGTTCCTTCATGGTTTGCTTGTTTCTCTCATGGTTGGGTTGGTTCCCTCATGGTTGGGTTATGGGTTAGTTGGTTCCCTCATGGTTGGGTTGGTTGGTTCCTTTCATGGTTTGGTTGGTTCCTCCACGGTTGGGTTGGTTGGTTCCTTCATGGTTTGATTGATTCCCTCGTGGTTTGGTTGGTTGGTTCCTTCATGGGTTGGTTGCTTCCCTCATGGTTGGGTTGGTTGGTTCCCTCATGGTTGGGTTATGGGTTAGTTGGTTCCCTCATGGTTGGGTTGGTTGGTTCCTTCATGGTTTGATTGATTCCCTCGTGGTTTGGTTGGTTGGTTCCTTCATGGGTTGGTTGGTTCCTTCATGGGTTGGTTGGTTCCTTCATGGTTTGATTGATTCCCTCGGGGTTTGTTTGGTTGGTTCCTTCATGGGTTGGTTGGTTCCCTCATGGTTGGGTTGGTTCCCTCATGGTTGGGTTATGGGTTAGTTGGTTCCCTCATGGTTGGGTTGGTTGGTTCCTTCCATGGTTTGGTTGGTTCCTCCACGGTTTGGGTTGGTTGGTTCCTTCATGGTTTGATTGATTCCCTCGGGGTTTGGTTGGTTGGTTCCTTCATGGGTTGGTTGGTTCCCTCATGGTTGGGTTGGTTGCTTCCTTCCTGGTTGTCTCGGTTCCTCCACGGGTCGGGTTGGGTTGTGTTGGTTGCTTCCCTCATGGTTTGGTTCCTCCCCTCGCCCTTTGGTGGCATCGATTGGTCGCCTCACGCTTTCCTTCTCCCTCCGTCGCCCTCCCTTTTCCCCCCCCAGGTCTGGAGCAGCTGCTGCTGGGGCTGCCGTCGGGCTGGTCGGTGTCGGTGGCCGGTGCCGAGGAGGCCCTGGTGGGGCTGACCTGGCGCTGGCGCCGCTCCCTCCGCGCCCTGGACCTCGGCGGCCGCCGCCTCCGCCCCCGCGACCTCCCCCGAGCCTTGGCCGCCTTCGGCCCCACCTCCCCTCTCCGTCACCTGGACCTGGCGGCCACCGGCATCTCGGCCCGAGCCCTCGGGTGAGGTCGCGGTTGGGTTTTAGGGGGTTGGGGACGGACCCTGCGAGGGCCTCGCCTCGAGCCGGCGTCACCTTCCGACCTGACAGACACCTGAGCCGCTGCCCGGAGCTCGTGTCCCTCAACCTGAGCGGCTGCTGGAGCCTCCCTCGCGGCACCAAGAGGCATCACCGGGGACGGCGGCAGGTCAGGCGCTGCCTCCGGCGCCTCAGGGACCTTCAGGAGGAGGAGGAGGAGGAGCTGGAGGTGGAGGAGCTGGAGAGGGAGAACCCGGAGGTGGAGGAGCTCGGCTTGGAGAACCTCAACGGGGAGAACTTCGCCGTGGAGGGTCTTGACGTGGAGGATTTTGAGATGGAGGGTCTCGACGTGGAGGGTCTTGGCGAGGAGGAGCTTGAGGAGGAAGAGCTGGAGATGGAGGATGTTGACAGTGAAAGGTCTGACCAGGAGGGCCTCGAGTAGGAGGATCTCGAGGTGGAGAAGCCTCGAGGTGGAGAAAGCTCTTGGTGGAGGATCTTGGCTTTGAGACTAATGATGTGGAGAACCTTGAGGAGGAGAACTTCAAGGGAGGTGGAGAAACCTCTTGGTGGAGGATCCTGACTTTGAGACTAATGATGTGGAGAACCTTGAGGAGGAGAACTTCAAGGGAGGTGGAGGAGCTGGAGATGGAGAAACCTCTTGGTGGAGAAACCTCTTGGTGGAGGATCTTGGCTTTGAGACTAATGATGTGGAGAACCTTGAGGAGGAGAACTTCAAGGGAGGTGGAGAAACCTGGAGGTGGAGAACGTGGAGATGGAGAAACTTTGAGATGGAGAAACCTCTTGGTGGAGGATCCTGACTTTGTGACTAATGATATGGAGAACCTTGAGTAGGAGAACTTCAAGGGAGGTGGAGGAGCTGGAGATGGAGAAACCTCTTGGTGGAGAAACCTCTTGGTGGAGAAACCTCTTGGTGGAGAAACCTCTTGGTGGAGAAACCTCTTGGTGGAGAAACCTCTCGGTGGAGGATCCTGACTTTGAGACAAATGATATGGAGAACCTTGAGTAGGAGAACCTCAAAATGGAGAATCTCCATCTTGGAGGGTCTTGAGGTGGAGGATCTTGAAAGGGACCAACCTCTGATGTTGACATTTCCAGCACAGCGAACCTCGAGGAGGAGGAGGAGGAGGAGGTTGAGTAAGGGAGGACCTCAAGGAGGAGAATCCCAACAAGGGGAACCTCAGTGTGGGGAATCTCAAGGAGGAGAAACCCCAACAAGGGGAATCTCAATGAGAGCCTCAACGTGGAGAACCTCAGGGAGGACCTCAACGTGGAGAACCCCAACAAGAACATCATGGAGAACCCCAAGAAGGAGAAGCCCGACGTGGAGAACCCCAACAAGAACCTTAAGGAGAGCCTCAGCATGGAGAAGCCCAACATGGAGAAGCCCAACTTGGAGCCTCTTGATGTGGAGAACCCCAAGAGGGAGAGCCTGAGCGTGGAGAACCCCAACAAGAACCTCAAGGAGAACCTCAGTGTGGAGAAGCTCAACGAGAACCTCAAAGAGAACCTCAATGTGGAGAACCTGAGCGTGAAGAACTTCTATGGAGAACCCCAACACGGAGAACCCCCAACAAGAACTTCAACAGGGAGGACCTCAACGTGGAGAACCCCAAGAAGAACATCATGGAGAACCCCAAGAAGAGCCTTAAGAAGAACCTCAACGTGGAGAACCTCAACAAGAACCTCCTGGAGGACCTCAAGAAGGAGGACCCCAACTTGGAGCCCCTTGACATGGAGAACCCCAACAAGAACCTCAGGGAGAACCTCAACGTGGAGAACCCCAAGAAGGAGAAGCCCAACTTGGAGCCCCTTGACACGGAGAACCCCAAACATGGAGAACCTGAGCGTGAAGAACTTCTACGGAGAACCCCAATAAGAACCTCAGGGAGAACCTCAACGTGGAGAACCCCAACAAGAACCTCATGGACAACCCCAATGGGGAGAACCCCAAGAAGGAGAAGCCAAACATGGAGAACCTCTACCCAGGGAACCCCAACGTGGAGAAGCCCAACAAGAGCCTTAAGGAGAACCTCAGCTTGGAGAACCTCAACAGGGAGAACCCCAAGAAGGAGAACCTCAACGTGGAGAAGCCCAACGTGGAGAACCCCAACAAGAACCTCATGGAGAACCCCAAGCAGGAGAAGCCCAACATGAAGAACTCCAGCATGGAAGACCCCACTGTGGACAACCCCAAGAAGAAGAACCCCAATGTGGAGAACCTCAGCACTGAGAACCCCAAGAAGAACCTCGGGGAGAGCTCCAAGAAGGAGAAGCCCAAGGTGGAGCTCGTGGCCGGGAGCCCCTTTGCCCCCTGCCCTGAACCCCAACATCTGAGGCTCCCGAGGCTGCAGAATAAAGAGCTGTGAGACCAACCAGGGCCAAAGCGTCATGGGGGGGGGGGACACCCCTGAACCCCAAAGCCTGAACCCCAAAAACATCTGAAGCCCCAAAACCCTGAACCCTAAAACACCTGAACCCCCAAAACATCTGAAGCCCCAAACCCTGAGCCCCCAAACTCTGAACCCCAAAACCCTGAACCCCAAAACTCTGAACCCCAAAACCCTGAACCCCAAAACACCTGAACCCCAAAAACATCTGAAGCCCCAAAACCCTGAACCCTAAAACACCTGAACCCCAAAAACATCTGAAGCCCCAAAAACATCTGAAGCCCCAAAACTCTGAACCCTAAAACACCTGAACCCCAAAAACATCTGAAGCCCCAAAACTCTGAACCCCCAAACTCTGAACCCTAAAACACCTGAACCCCAAAAACATCTGAAGCCCCAAAACTCTGAGCCCCAAAACCCTGAACCCTAAAACACCTGAACCCCAAAAACATCTGAAGCCCTAAACCCTGAACCCTAAAACACCTGAACCCCAAAAACATCTGAAGCCCCAAAACCCTGAGCCCCCAAACCCTGAACCCTAAAACACCTGAACCCCAAAAACATCTGAAGCCCCAAAACCCTGAACCCTAAAACACCTGAACCCCAAAAACATCTGAAGCCCCAAAACTCTGAACCCCAAAAACATCTGAAGCCCCAAAACCCTGAACCCAAAAACACCTGAACCCCAAAAACATCTGAAGCCCCAAAACCCTGAACCCTAAAACACCTGAACCCCAAAAACATCTGAAGCCCCAAAACCCTGAACCCTAAAACACCTGAACCCCAAAAACATCTGAAGCCCCAAAACTCTGAACCCTAAAACACCTGAACCCCAAAAACATCTGAAGCCCCAAAACTCTGAACCCCAAAAACACCTGAACCCCAAAAACATCTGAAGCCCCAAACCCTGAGCCCCCAAAACCCTGAACCCCCAAACCTTCACCCCAAGAACATCAGAACCCCAAACCCTGAGCCCCATAACATCTGAGCCCCTAACCCTGAACCCCCAAACCTTCACCCCAAAAACGTCTGAACCCCTAACCCTGAACCCCCAAACCCTGAACCCCCAAACTCTGAACCCTAAAGCATCTGAACCACAAAACTCTGAACCCCAAACCCCCAAACCTTCACCCCAAAAACATCTGAACCCCAAAACCTGAACCCCAAAACCATGAACCCCCAAACACCTGAACCCCAAAACTCTTAACCCCAAAACACCCGAACCCCAAACCCTGAGCCCCAAAACACGTGAACCCCAAAACTCTGAACCCCCAAACTCTGAACCCCCAAACCCTGAAAGTCTGAACCCCCAAACCCTGAACCCCAAAACATCTGAACCCCCAAACCCTGAACCCCAAAACTCTGAACCTCAAAACATCTGAACCCCCATTCACCCTCAAAACATCTGAACCCCCAAAACTCTGAACCCCAAAACACCTGAAGCCCCAAACTCTGAACCTCAAAACTCTGAACCTCAAAACATCTGAACCCCCAAAACTCTGAACTCCAAAACACTTGAACCCCGAACCCTGAACCCCAAAACTCTCAACCCCCAAACCTTCACCCCAAAAACATCTGAAGCCCCAAACCCTGAACCCCAAAAGTCACCTGAACCCCCATACACGTGAACCCCAAAACACATGAACCCCAAATCTCTGAACCCCAAATCTCTGAACCCCAAATCCCTGAACCCCCAAACCTTCACCCCCAAAACATCTGAACCCCCAAGTCCCTGAACCCCCAAACCTTCACCCCCAAGTCCCTGAACCCCCAAACCTTCACCCCCAAAACATCTGAACCCCCAAGTCCCTGAACCCCCAAACCTTCATCCCCAAATCCCTGAACCCCCAAACCTTCACCCCCAAAACATCTGAACCCCCAAACCCTGAACTCCCAAACCTTCACCCCAAGTCCCTGAACCCCCAAACCTTCACCCCCAAAACATCTGAACCCCCAAACCTTCATCCCCAAACCATCAGAACTCCCAAACCTTCACCTCCAAAACATCTGAACCCCCAAACCTTCACCCCCAAACCTTCACCCCCAAAAACATCTGAACCCCCAAACCTTCACCCCCAAACCATCAGAAGCCCCAAACCTTCACCCCAAAAACATCAGAACCCCCAAACCCCTGAACCCCCAAACCCTGAACCCCCAAACCTTCACCCCAAAAACATCAGAACCCCCAAACCCCTGAACTCCCAAACCCCTGAACCCCCAAATCTTCACCCCCCACAAACCATCTGAAGCCCCAAACTCCCCCTGCCCCCCCCCCCCCCCCTACCCCAGCCTCATTTGCATGTTAATGACCTCCAATTAGAGCTGGCCCAGCTGCTTCATTAAGATGCTAATTAGCCCCAAGCTGGGAGGGAGGAGGTGGCCCCAGGGGAGCTGAGGTGGCCCAGGTCAGGGTTTGGTGGCCACCTGGGGGCTGAGCTTGCCCCAATGGGGGCTGAGGTTGCCCCAAGGGCTGAGGTTGCCCCTTCGAGCACTGAGGTTGCCCCAATAGGGGTTGAGGTTGCCCCTAGGGCTGAGGTTGCCCCTTCAAGCATTGAGGTTGCCCCTTTGAGCACTGAAGTTGCCCCAATGGGAGCTGAGGTTGCCCCTTCGAGCACTGAGGTTGCCCCAATAGGGGTTGAGGTTGCCCCTTCAAGCACTGAGGTTGCCCCAATAGGGGTTGAGGTTGCCCCTAGGGCTGAGGTTGCCCCTTTAAGCATTGAGGTTGCCCCAATGGGAACTGAGGTTGCCCCTTCAAGCACTGAGGTTGCCCCTTCAAGCACTGAGGTTGCCCCTTCGAGCACTGAGGTTGCCCCAATAGGGGTTGAGGTTGCCCCTAGGGCTGAGGTTGCCCCTTCAAGCATTGAGGTTGCCCCAATGGGGGTTGAGGTTGCCCCGATGGGAGCTGAGGTTGCCCCTTTGAGCACTGAGGTTGCCCCAATAGGGGTTGAGGTTGCCCCTAGGGCTGAGGTGGCCCCTTCGAGCATTGAAGTTGCCCCAATGGGGGTTGAGGTTGCCCCTTCGAGCACTGAGGTTACCCCAATAGGGGTTGAGGTTGCCCCTTCGAGCACTGAGGTTGCCCCAATAGGAGTTGAAGTTGCCCCAATGGGGATCGAGGTTGCCCCTTAGGGCTGAGGTTGACCCTTTGAGCATTGCGGTTGCCCCAATAGGGGTTGAGATGGCCCAGGTCTGGGTTTGGTGGCCACCTGGGGCCTGAGGTTGCCCCTAGGGCTCAGGTTGCCCCTTCGAGCACTGAGGTTGCCCCAATGGGGGTTGAGGTTGCCCCTAGGGCTGAGGTTGCCCCTTCAAGCATTGAGGTTGCCCCTTTGAGCACTGAAGTTGCCCCAGTGGGGGGTTGAGGTTGCCCCTTCAAGCACTGAGGTTGCCCCAATAGGGGTTGAGGTTGCCCCTAGGGCTGAGGTTGCCCCTTCAAGCACTGAGGTTGCCCAATGGGGGTTGAGGTTGCCCCTTCAAGCACTGAGGTTGCCCCAATGGGGGGTTGAGGTTGCCCAATGGGAGCTGAGGTTGCCCCTTCAAGCACTTCATCCCTCTCCTCCTCCTCCTCCTTCCTTCTCCACCTTCCTCCTCCTTCTTCCTCCTTCTTCCTCCTTCTTCCTCCTTCTCCTTCTTTCTCCTTCTCCTCCTCCTTCTCCTCCTCCTTCTCCTTCCTCCTTCTTCCTTCTCCACCTTCCTCCTTCTTCCTCCTTCTCCTTCTTTCTCCTTCTCCTCCTCCTTCTCCTCCTCCTTCTCCTCCTTCTCCTCCTCCTTCTCCTTCTTCTCCTCCTCCTTCTCCTTCTCCTTCTCCTTCTCCTTCTCCTTCTCCTTCTCCTCCTCCTTCTCCTCCTCCTTCTCCTCCTCCTTCTCCTTCCTCCTTCTCCTCCTTCTCCTTCTCCTCCTCCTTTCTCCTTCTCCTCCTCCTTCTCCTCCTCCTTCTCCTTCTCCTCCTCCTTCTCCTCCTCCTTCTCCTTCTCCTCCTCCTTCTCCTCCTCCTTCTCCTTCCTCCTTCCTCCTTCTCCTCCTCCTCCTTCTCCTCCTCCTTTCTCCTTCTCCTCCTCCTTCTCCTTCTCCTTCTCCTTCTCCTTCTTTCTTCCTCCTCCTTCCTCCTTCCTCCTTCTCCTTCCTCCTTCTCCTTCCTCCTCCTTCTCCTCCTTTCTCCTTTCTCCTTTCTCTTTCCTCTCCTCCTTTCTCCTCCTTTCCCTTTTCCCTCTCCCTCCTCCTCCATCCTCCTCCCCCCTCCCCTCCCCTCTCTCCCCTCCCCTCCCCCTCCCTCCCCGCCCCCCAGACTCCTCCCCCTCCCTCCCCCCCCCCCCTTCCCCCCGTTATAAACCGGCTGCTCGGTTCATCTCCAGCTCAGACCTCGGGGGCCTCTCACCCCCCACCCTCACCTCATCCCCCACCCCCTCCCTCCCTCCCTCCCTCCCTCCCCATTGACTTGAACGGGGGTCGCTGTCCGCGGTGCTGAACTCCCATTGACTTGAACGGGGGTCGCTGTCCGCGGTGCTGAACCCCCATTGACTTCAACGGGGCGTGGGGGGGGGGGGGGCAGAGTGGGGGGGGGTGTCGCTGTCCGAGGTGCTGAACCCCCCTCATTGGCTTTAACGGGCGCCGCTGTCCGCGGTGCTGAACCTGCCTCTCTCAGCCGGACTCCCCCCCCCTCCCCCCCATATTCTTTATTACGGGGGGACCCCCCCCACCTCTTTCTTCTTTTTTTTTTTTTTTTTTTTTTTTTTTCTACGGGGACCCCCCCCGGTAGCACCCGATGCCCCATCGCGGGGGGGGGTCGCCGCCTCCCAGCTCTCCGGAGACGGCGGCCGCCCCACAACCGAGCCGGGCGGCAGCGCCCGCCGCACAAAGCCTCCAGCTCCCTTAACCCCCCCCCCCCTTTCCCTTTTCCCTTTCCCTTTTAACCCCCCCCCCTCCCCAATCTCCCCAACCCCTCCGAAAGGGGTGGGCGGAGAGGGGGGGAAAAGCCCCTTTGTGGCGGACGGAGGAACCATGCCCAGGTCCTTCCTGGTGAAGAAGGTGAAGATCGATGACTTCTCCGCCGGCCTCGACGCCCCGTACGGCAGGACCCGAGCGGAATTCGGATCCCGGTTGCACGACAAGGGTAGGAGACGCAGCCGGTGGAGCTGGGTGTGCGGGGGGATGTGTGGGGGGGGAGGATTTGGGGGGGACACACAAGCACCGGAGCCGCCGCCGCATTCCACCGCGTCGCACACCGAGAGAGAGAGAGACCGGGAGAACAGAATAGGATCGAGCAGGGATGAATCGGGACTGAGCAGAACCGAGGAGAACCGGATCAGGGCTGGGAAGAAGCAAATAGAACCGAGCGGAGCCAAACGGAGCTGAGTAGGATGAATAGAACCCAACAGGGGATGAGTAGAAGCCAATAGAACCGACTCAGGGCTGAGCGGGACCGAGTGGAAACCAAATAGAATCGAACTGGGGCTGAGAGGAGCTGAATCGGGACTGAGCAGAACTGGGTAGAATCAAAGGAGAACCAAGTAGAACCAAACAGAACTGAATCAGGGTTGAGCAGAACCAATTAGAATTGAGTCAGGGCTGAGTAGGACTGACCTGGGGTCGAGCAGAACCGAATCGGGATTGAGCAGAACCAAACAGAACTGAGTCAGGGCTGAGCGGGACTGACCTGGGGTCGAGCAGAACCGAATAGAACCAAATAGAACCACATCAGGATTCAGCAGAACCAAAGAGAATCAATTAGAACCGAATCAGGGTTGAGCAGAACCAAAGAGGATCCATTAGAACCGAATCAGGGTTGAGCAGAACCAAAGAGGACTCAATTAGAACCGAATCAGGGTTGAGCAGAACCAAAGAGACCTGAGTCAGGGCTGAGCGGAACCGAATAGAGCTGAATCAGAACCAAACGGAACTGAATAGAACCGAATCGGGATTGAGCAGAAACAAATAGAACCAAATCAGGGCTGAGCAGAACTGAGAGGAATTGAATAGAACCAAACAGAACTGAGTCAGGACTGAATAGAACCAAATAGAAGCAAATAGAACCGACTCAAGGTTGAGGAGAACCAAGTAAAACCCAAGAGAACCAACTAGATCTGACTAGAAGCCAATCAGGCTTAGGTAGAACCGAATTTGGAGCTGGTAGGACGGAGCAGAACCGACTCGGGGCTGAGCCAAACCCAACTGGGGTCCAAGTAGAACCGAAGAGATGCGAATCGGAGCCGAGTAGACGCCAATCGGAGCCTGAAGGGATTCGACCGGTGCCAAAGGGATTGAGTGGGAGCCCCTTTGTCTGCGGGAGCCGGAGGGCGAGCGGCAGCTTTGTGAGGCCTCCGCTCGGTTGCGGCGGCAGCGGCTGCTGCGGCGGAGGTTGCGTAACCGGGAGCAGAACTGCAGCCCCGAACCGGGGCCTGACCTTGAGACGGGACAAGGGACGCGGGACGAGGGATGTCGGGACCGCAGGGATAGGGATGGGGGGGAAGGGACTGGGGACAAGGGAAGGGATGGGGATGGAGATGAGGATGCAGGGACCGCAGGGAGGCAGGAACGGAGGGTGAGGGATGCAGGGAGCGGGGACGAGGGACAGGGATGCAGGGACAAGGACCAGAGGGATGCAGGGACAGCAGGGATGAAGGGACAGGGGACAAGGGGACAAGGGACGGGGATGGGGATGGAGGAACCGCAGGGATGAAGGAACAGGGGACATGGGGATAAGGGACAGGGATGGGGATGGAGGAACCGCAGGGATGAAGGAACAAGGGACATGGGGACAAGGGACGGGGATGGGGATGGAGGAACCGCAGGGATGAAGGAACAAGGGACATGGGGATAAGGGACAGGGATGGGGATGGAGGAACCGCAGGGATGAAGGAACAAGGGACATGGGGACAAGGGACGGGGATGGGGATGGAGGAACCGCAGGGATGAAGGAACAGGGGACAAGGGACAGGGATGGGGACGCAGGGACCGCAGGGATGAAGGAACAAGGGACATGGGGACAAGGGACAGGGATGGGGATGGAGGAACCGCAGGGATGAAGGAACAAGGGACATGGGGACAAGGGACAGGGATGGGGATGGAGGAACCGCAGGGATGAAGGAACAGGGGACATGGGGACAAGGGACAGGGATGGGGATGGAGGAACCGCAGGGATGAAGGAACAAGGGACATGGGGACAAGGGAAGGGACAGGGATGTGGGGACAGGGATGGGGACGCAGGCGCCACAGGAACAAGGGACAGGGATGAAGGAACAAGGGACAAGGATGAAGGAACAAGAGACAGGGACAGGGATGCAGGGACAGGGACCAGAGGGATGCAGGAGCCACAGGGATGAAGGAACAAGGGACAAGGGAAGGGACAGGGATGCAGAGACAGGGATGAGGACACAGGGACAAGGATGAAGGAACAAGAGACAGGGACAGGGATGCAGGGACAGGGATGGGGAGGAAGGGACAGGGAACAAGGGAAGGGACAGGGATGCAGAGACAGAGAGAAGGATGCAGGAACCACAGGGATGAAGGAACAAGGGACAAGGGACAGGGATGGGGATGGAGGGACTGAGGACAAGGGACAGGACAGGGATGCAGGGACAGGGATGAGGACACAGGGACAGGGATGGGGACCAAGGGACGAGGACCAGAGGGATGCAGAGACCGCAGGGATGAAGGAACAGGGGACAAGGGGACAAGGGACAGGGATGGGGATGCAGGGACAGAGAGAGGGATGCAGGAACCACAGGGATGAAGGAACAAGGGACAAGGGGACAAGGGACAGGGATGGGGATGCAGGAACCGCAGGGATGAAGGAACAGGGGACAAGGGAAGGGACAGGGATGCAGGGACAGGGACCAGAGGGATGCAGGGACCACAGGGATGAAGGAACAGGGGACAAGAGATGCAAGGACAGGGATGGGGACGTAGGGACTGAGGACAAGGGACAGGACAGGGATGAGGGATGCAGGAACCACAGAGATGCAGGAAGGGAGGACGAGGGATGCAGGGACCAGAGAAGGGACAAGGACGGGGATGGAGACAAGGACAGGGACCAGAGGAAGCTCAGGGATGAGGGAACAGGGGACAAGGGAAGGGACCGGGATGGAGATAAAGTTGCAGGGACCAAGGACGAAGGAAGGGAAGAGGCCCAGAGGGATTCAGGGACAAGGAGGGACAGGGATGGGGATGCAGGGAGTGAGGACGAGGGGAGAGACGGGGACAGGGACACAGGAAAGGTCAGGGATGGGGATGAAGGTGCAGGGAGGGGGGGACAAGGGAAGGGACAGGGATGCAGGGACAGGGACCAGAGGGATGCAGGAACCACATGGATGAAGGAACAGGGGACAAGGGGGACAAGGGACAGGGGTGGGGATGCAGGGACAGAGAGCAGAGGGATGCAGGGACCAGGACAAGGAGGGACAGGGATAAAGGGATCAGGGACAAGGAGGGACAGGGATGGGGATAAAGGGATCAGGGACAAGGGGAAAGGACAGGGATGGGGATAAGGACTCAGGGACAAGGGGAAAGGACAGGGATGGGGATAAGGATTCAGGGACAAGGGGAAAGGACAGGGATGGGGATAAAGGGATCAGGGACAAGGGGAAAGGACAGGGATGGGGATAAGGACTCAGGGACCAGGACAAGGAGGGACAGGGATGGGGATAAAGGGATGAGGGACAAGGGGAAGGACAAGGATGGAGATAAGGATGCAGGGACCAGGACAGGGATGGGGATAAAGGGATGAGGGACAAGGGGAAGGACAGGGATGGGGATAAGGATTCAGGGACCAGGACAGGGATGGGGACAGGGATGGGGATAAAGGGACCAGGGGAAGGACAGGGATGGGGATAAAGGGACCAGGGACAAGGGGAAAGGACAGGGATGGACATAAGGATTTGGGGACTGGGAAGAGGGGAAGGGACGAGGATGCAGGGACCGGAGAGACCGAGGACAAGGGGAAAGGACAGGGATGGGGATAAGGATTCAGGGACCGGGACAGGGATGGGGATAAAGGGATGAGGGACAAGGGGAAGGACAGGGATGGGGATAAGGATTCAGGGACTGGGACAGGGATGGGGACAGGGAGAGGTTTAGGGCAAGGGAAGGGATTTGGGCTGGAGGGATGGGGATGGAGACAGAGATGGGGGACAAGGACAAGAAGTTGCAGGTAGCAATGGGGACACAGAGAGGTTTCAGGTGGGGCCAGGGCTGCAGGTGAGGATGCAGCAAGGTCGGGAGCAAGGTCAGGGAGGCAGGATGGGACAAGGCTGCGGGTCTGGAGGAGAAAGAGCTGGGGGGGTTGGTTGAAGAGGAGGCAGCAGGAGCCCAGGTGGCCACCAAGGCCAAGGGCATCTTGGCTTGGAGCAGAGCCGGCGTGGCCAGCAGGGCCAGGGAGGGGATTGATGGACTCGGGGAGGCCACAGCTCCAACCTGAGCTCAGGTTTCGCTCCAAGAAGGACCTCGAGGGGCTGGAGCGAGTGCAGAGAAGAGCAGGGAAGGTGGGGAAGGGGCTGGAGAAGAAGCCTGAGGGACCTGGGGGTGTTCATCCTGGAGAAGAGGAGGCTGAGGGGAGACCTCATTGCTCTCTCTCCAAGTCCCTGAGAGGAGGTTGTGTTGAGGAGGGAGCTGGGCTCTTCTCCCAAGGGACAAAATGAGGTGGAACAACCTCAAGCTCCACCAGAGGAGGGTCAGGCTGGACATCAGGAAGAACTTCTTCATGGAAAGGGTCATTGGGCCCTGATAGAGGCGCCAGGGAGGGGGTTGAGTCCCCATCCTGGAGGTGTTTAAGGGACAGGTGGACAAGGTGATGAGGGACATGGGTTAGTGATTGATGGGGATGGTTGGACTCCATGATCCGGTGGGTCTCTTCCCACCTGGTGATTCTCTGATGGGTCAGGGATGCAGGACGGGATGCAGGATGAGGCAGAGGGATGCAGATAGGGATGCAGGGCAGGACAAGGATGCAGGATGAGCTGCAGGATGAGTCAGAGGGATGCAGATAGGGATGCAGGACGAGACAGGGGGATGTAGGATGGGATGAAGGACAGGACAAGGATGCAGGATAAGTTGCTGGATGGGTCGGGGATGCTGGATGAGCTGCAGGATGAGTCAGAGGGATGTAGGAGAGGATGCAGGAGAGGACAAGGATGCAGGATGGGATGCAGGATGAGCTGCAGCATGAGGCAGAGGGATACAGGATGAGCTGCAGGATCATAGAATCATAGGACAACCAGGTTGGAAGAGACCCAACCGATCATCGAGTCCAACCATTCCTATCAAACACTAAACCAAGTCCCTCAAGACCTCATCCACCCGTCCCTTAAACTTCTCCAGGGAAGGGGAATCAACCACCTCCCTGGGCAGCCTGTTCCAATGCCCAATGACCCTCTGTGTGAAAAACTTCCTCCTAATCTCCAGCCTAAATCTCCCCTGGTGGAGCTTGAGGCCATTCCCTCTCGTCCTGTCCCCTGTCCCTTGGGAGAAGAGCCCAGTTCCCTCCTCTCCACAACCTCCTTTCAGGTAGTTGTAGAGAGTAATGAGGTCTCCTCTCAGCCTCCTCTTCTCCAGGATAAACACCCCCAGCTCTCTCAGATGCTCCTCATAGGGCCTGTTCTCCAGCCCCTTCACCAGCTTCGTCGCTCTTCTCTGGACTCGCTCCAGAGCTGCAGGATGGGTCAGAGGGATATAGGATGGGATGCAGGACGGGTCGGGGCTGCAGGATGAGCTGCAGGATGGGTCAGAGGGATATCGGATGGGATGCAGGACGGGTCGGGGCTGCAGGATGAGCTGCTGGATGGGTCAGGGCTGCAGGTTGGGCTGCAGGACGAGGCAGAGGGCTGCGGGCTGGCCCAGGGCTGCGCTCAGGGCCTTCATCGGCGTCCCCTCGCCGCTGACTACTCGCAGGCTACCTGGGCGAGCTGATGTCTCCGTCGCCGCTGCCGGGGGACGCCGAGGCGGCGCTGCCGGTGCCCTCGCCCGCCGCCCTCTACCACCGCACCCGCAGCCGCAACAACCACCACCTCCACCACCTCCACCACCACCACCATCACCACCACCACCACCACCGCGACCACAGCGACCACGACCCCGCGGGGGACTCGGAGCCACCCGACAGCCCCAGCTCGGGCCTGGCCGGCGGCTACATCAACGGCGACGCGGCCGTCAGCGAGGGCTACGCCGTCGACGCCTTCTTCATCACCGACGGACGCTCGCGGCGGAAGACGGCCCCGGCGCACGGCGTCGGCGGCGGCGGCCGCAACCTGCAGCGCCACACGTGCGGCGAGTGCGGCAAGAGCTACGCCACCTCGTCCAACCTGAGCCGCCACAAGCAGACGCACCGCAGCCTGGACAGCCAGCTGGCCAAGAAGTGCCCCACCTGCGGCAAGGTGTACGTCTCCATGCCGGCCATGGCCATGCACCTGCTGACCCACGACCTGCGGCACAAGTGCGAGGTGTGCGGCAAGGCCTTCAGCCGGCCCTGGCTGCTGCAGGGCCACATGCGCTCGCACACCGGGGAGAAGCCCTTCGGCTGCGCCCACTGCGGCAAGGCCTTCGCCGACCGCTCCAACCTGCGCGCCCACATGCAGACCCACTCGGCCCTCAAGCACTTCCAGTGCCAGCGCTGCCGCAAGACCTTCGCCCTCAAGTCCTATCTCAACAAGCACTACGAGTCCGCCTGCTTCAAGGGGGGAGGGGGCGGCGGAGGGGGGGGGGCAGCACCCCCAAACCACGCCAACGCCCCCCAAGCCGCCCAAGCCGCCCCACAAGGCCAGCAGCTCAGCCCCCGGCGCGCCTGAGGCCCCCCCCCAGAAAAAAAAACCCAACCTGGCCTGACGCCCCCAAAAAAAAAAACCTAACCTGGCCTGACGCCCCGAAAAAAACGACCTGCAGGGGCCGCTCGGAGCCGCGGTCGCCCCCTCGAATGGTGGAAAAAGGGGGTTGAGTGCGGAGACTGGGGGTGTTGGGAAAGTGGGGGACACCTCCCCCCCCCCCCCCACGCTTTGCATGGACAGGGTGCACCCCCAAAAGTGGGAGGGACGCTGTCTTCCAGGAGTGACTTGACCTTGGGGTGCACCCCAAAAAGTGGGGAGACACCCCCCCCCCCACCCTCTTCCATAGGTGACTTGACCTTGAGGTGCACCCCAAGGGTGGGGAGCCCCACTCCCCATTGCATGCACAGGGCATGGGGTGCACCCCAAAAGTGGGGGGAGCTGGGTCTGGGGTGCACCCCAAGAGTGGGGACCCCCCCAGGGCATGGGGTGCACCCCAAAAATGAGGGGGACCATGTCTTCCATGAGTGACTTGACCTTGGGGTGCACCCCATGAGTGGGGAACCTCCCCCCCCTCATTGCATGCACAGGGCATGGGGTGCACCCCAAAAGTGGGGGGAGCTGGGTCTGGGGTGCACCTCAAGAGTGGGGACATCCCCAGGGCATGGGGTGCACCCCAAAAGTGAGGGGGACCCTGTCTTCCATGAGCGACTTGACCTTGAGGTGCACCCCAAGAGTGGGGAACCCCCCCCTCACCTCATTGCATGCACAGGGTCTGGGGTGCACCCCAAGAGTGGGGACCCCCCCAGGGCATGGGGTGCACCCCAAAAATGAGGGGGACCATGTCTTCCATGAGTGACTTGACCTTGAGGTGCACCCCAAGGGTGGGGAACCCCTCTCCCCATTGCATGCACAGGGCAGGGGGTGCACCCCAAAAGTGGGGGGAGCTGGGTCTGGGAGTGCACCCCAAAAATAGGGACTTCCCCCATTGCATGCACAGGGCATGGGGTGCACCCCAAAAGCGAGGGGGACCCCGTCTTCCATGAGTGACTTGACCTTGGGGTGCACCCCAAAAGTGGGGAGACCCCCCCCCCTTCCATAGGTGACTTGACCTTGAGGTGCACCCCAAAAGTGGGGAACCCCCCCCCTCCCCATTGCATGCACAGGGCAGGGGGTGCACCCCAAAAGTTGGGGGGACCTGCCATGGCATACACACAAAGCACAGGGTGCACCCCAAAAGTGGGAAGACACCCCCCCCCCCCACCCCAGCCTCTTCCATAGATGACTTGACCTTGAGGTGCACCCCAAAAGTGGGGAATCCCCCCCCCTCCCCATTGCATGCACGGGGCATGGGGTGCACCCCAAAATTTTGGGGGGGGGACCCCCCCTACACTTCTTCCATGGGTGACTCAGCCTGTGGCCTGGCTCTAGGGCGAACCCCGATATTTTGGGGGGGACCTCCCCCACTTTGCATGCACAGGCCTGGGTAGGAGGGTGCACCCCAAAATTTTGGGGGGACCCCCCTCCTCTCTCTTCCATGGGTGCCCCACCCTGCACCCCAATATCGGGGGGACCCCCCCCCACCCCCTTGCAATATGGGTGCCTCCCCCGCACCCCAAAATTTGGGGGGTGCCCCCCCCAAAAGCAGGGATTCCCCCCAAAATGACCTCCAGCCACACCCCCAAGGCTTGGGTTGCACCCCAAAAACCCAGGGACACCCCCTCCCCCAACCTTGGCTGCACCCCAAAAACTTGGGGACACCCCCCCCCCTCACCCCACTCTGCAATATGGGTGCCCCCCCCCCCCCGGCTGCACCCCCAAAATCCAGGGTCCCCCCCTCCTCCTCCTTCCCTTTTCGGGGTCCCCCAGCAATAAGCACCCCCCCCCCTCAGCTCTTGGGGTACCCCACCCCCCCCCCCCCCCAGCCCCCAATGCAGTTACCTCTGCCCCCGGGAACCCCAAAACCCGGGGACACCCCCCCCCCAAACCCCAGCATGGCAAATAGGGGGGGCCCCCCCCCAAAAAAAATCTTGGGGGACCCCAACTTTGCATGGTTAACCCCCCTACCCATCCCGAGACCCCTTCCTGTCCCCCCAAAATCTGGGTGATCACCCCCCTCCCCCCCACACTCTGGGAACCCCCAAATCTGGGTGAACCCCCAATTTGGTGACCCCCCCCCACACTCTGGGAACCCCCAAATCTGGGTGAACCCCCAATTGGGTGACCCCCCCCCCCTCACACTCTGGGAACCCCCAAATCTGGGTGACCCCCCCCCACATCCCCCACACTCTGGGAACCCCCAAATCTGGGTGAACCCCCAATTTGGTGACCCCCCCCCCCACACTCTGGGAACCCCCAAATCTGAGTGAACCCCCAATTTGGTGACCCCCCCGCACTAGGAACCCCCAAATCTGGGTGAACCCCCAATTTGGTGACCCCCCCCACACTCTGGGAACCCCCAAATCTGGGTGAACCCCCAATTGGGTGACCCCCCCCCCCTCACACTCTGGGAACCCCCAAATCTGGGTGACCCCCCCCCACATCCCCCACACTCTGGGAACCCCCAAATCTGGGTGAACCCCCCAATTTGGTGACCCCCCCCCCACACTCTGGGAACCCCCAAATCTGAGTGAACCCCCAATTTGGTGACCCCCCCCCTCACACTGGGAACCCCCAAATCTGGGTGAACCCCCAATTTGGTGACCCCCCCCCCCACACTCTGGGAACCCCCAAATCTGGGTGAACCCCCAATTTGGTGACCCCCCCCACACACTCTGGGAACCCCCAAATCTGGGTGAACCCCCCCCCCCCAAGAGGGGTCCCCATAGGTGCCCCCAACCCCCAAAAAGGGGGTCCCCCCACCTCCTCCCCCTCTCAAAAATGGGGTTAACCCCCCCCCCCGCCCCTACCCTATAAAAGGGGTTTCCCCAAAATAGTGTCCCCCCCTTCCCTCTACCCCTATAAAAGGGGTTTCC